>JAABKJ010008802.1:0-11362 GCA_011634705.1 Andricus grossulariae
CATTTTTGTTGAAAATTGAACTATTATTTTGTTACAAATTTTGTTATGTGATTTTCCCTGACTGAAAATTAAATGATTCCATTATTGGTTAAAAATTTATCGTTTTTAGTGGAAAATTCAACTATTTCGTTGAAAATTCATGTGTTTTGTTGAAAATTCATCTATTTTGGTAGAAAATTAATCTTTTTGGTTGAATATTCATCTTTTTGGTTGAAAATTAAACTTTGGTTTATAATTTAATTGTTTCAGTAAAAGATTCATAATTTTTGTTGAAAATCCATCACTTTCTTGAAAATTTTATTATCTTGTTGAAAAATCTTTTTTTTTGATTAATTTTTCTTAACTGAAAATTAAATTATTCCATTTTTGGTTAAAAAATTTTTTTGTGTGAAAAATTCAACAATTTGGTTGAAAATTCATGCATTTTGTTGAAAGTTCGTCTATTTTGGTAGAAAATTAATCTTCATGGTCGAAAATTAATCTTTTTGGTTAAAAATTTAAGTCCAGTTAATAATTCATCATTTTAGTGAAAATTCATCACTTTGTTGAAAATTTAACTATTTGGTTGAACATTATTTTTTGTTGAAAATTAATTTTTATTAATTTAAAATTAAAGTATTCTATTTTTGGTTGAAAATTTGTCTTTTTTATTGGGAAATTCAACAATTTTGTTGAAAATTGATCTTTATAAATTGAAAATTAAAGTATTTGGATGAAAATTTATTTATTTGGCTGAAAACTCATATTTTTGGTTAAAAATTCAACTTTTGTTTATAATTCAATTATTCCAGTAGAAGATTCATCATTTTTGTTGAAAATCCGTTACTTTCTTGAAAATTTAATTATTTTGTTGAAAAATCTTATTTTTTAAATAATTTTTCTTAACTGAAAATTAAATTATTCCATTATTGGTTAAAAATGTATCTTTTTTAGTGGAAAATTCAACTATTTGGTTGAAAAGTCATGCCTTTTGTTGAAAATTCATCTATTTTGGTAGAAAAATAATCTTCTTGGCTGAAAATTTATCTTTTTGGTTGAAAATTCAACTTTGGTTTATAATTCAATTATTCCAGTAGAGGATTAATCATTTTTGTTGAAAATTCGTCACTTCCTTGAAAATTTAATTATTTTGTTGAAAAATCTTTTTTTTTAATTAATTTTTCTTAACTGAAAATTAAATTATTCCATTTTTTATTGAAAAGATATCTTTTTTAGTGGAAAATTCAACAATTTGGTTGAAAATTCATGTATTGTGTTGAAAATTCATCTATTTTGGGGGAAAATTAATCTTCATGGTTCAAGTTAATAATTCATCATTTTAGTTGAAAATTCATCACTTTGTTGAAAATGTAATTATTTGGTTAAAAATTATTTTTTTGGTTGTTGAAAATTAACTGTTATTAATTGAAAATTAAAGTATTCTATTTTTGGTTGAAAATTTATCTTTTTTATTGGAAAATTCAACAATTTTGTTGAAAATTGATCTTTATTAGTCGAAAATGAAACTA
This sequence comes from Andricus grossulariae, assembly GCA_011634705.1. Classification (NCBI taxonomy): domain Eukaryota; kingdom Metazoa; phylum Arthropoda; class Insecta; order Hymenoptera; family Cynipidae; genus Andricus; species Andricus grossulariae. Next base: position 1,509 of record JAABKJ010008802.1, read on the forward strand.
TTTGGTTGAAAATTCATGCATTTTGTTGAAAATTCGTTTTTTTTGTATTAAAATAAATTGTTTACCATAATTAATCTGAATTTGATGTAATACCCACATTAGTTTTAGTTAAAAGAATATATTTCTCTATTTTCTTGAAAAATCTCTTTATTTCTCCTGTTTTTGCGATATAATAATATCTTAATATAATATCTTTAATTAATAATAATATGATAACAATATATTTTTAAAATATATGATAATAATAAGATAATAATATTTTCTATTAATAATATATAATAATAATATCTAATATCTAGTAATATCTTTTATTTAGAATATTAATCTAGGTTAAATATGCACTAAATTTAAAGTACATACATAAAGAAAAAAAATGGTTTGAATTTTTTTTAATTTAATGGAATTTAGGGACAAATTCAAGAAATGATTAATTATGTTTTTAGTATTATTTATTTATTTAATTATTCGATGGTGATAAGATCTTTAAGAATAAATATTTTTAATTAATTTTTAAATTAAATTAATTAATTTTAATTAAATAAAGAATATCATAATTTGTCGATACTTTCTGATTATATATATTTATTATATTCCTAGAAACTCGTAACAATAATTACTTATTCTTAAATAAAGTTACTTACACAAATAAAAAGGTAATTTTATTGATTCAATTTACAACTAATAACCTCGAAATAAAATTAATTATCATCATCTCTGTTATCTCCAAATAAAATTAGAATTTATAGCATGCAGTTCAAAACAAAATACTTAGTTCAAATAAGTTTCAAAAGTTCGATGAAAAGCATGATTTAAATCACCGGATATATCGAAAAACAATCGAATATATCGATATCGAACATAACCTAAAACAAAAATATCCGGTCATCGTTCAGTTGTTTATGTCGTTCACGTTCAAAAAGTGTGCGGATTTTAAGCGGAAGCAAAGACATTTTTTTCTAATATTGACATAAAATATAATTAAATTGTTCAACTGTAATCTATATAGAATCATATTTATAAATATAAGTATAACCTCGATGTATGAGAACCGTGAAAACGGTTCAAAAGCAAGCATAACCTAAAAAATTGTGGTACGGTTTGAAAACGAAGAAAGTTTTTTTGTTTAATATTACAAACACAAAAACTACCAAAATGACTCAGCCATCAGTACTTTATGAGCAACTATATCACGCCGCTCCAAAAGTAAATTTGAGTACCTACTTCGCGAACTACGCAACCTTAAAGGAACAATTTTACACAGCCGACACACCGAAGGTGCAAAAATCCGTTTCTGATTCAATGGGAGCGAATATTGAGGAGGAAGATTTCAATATGTTAAAAGAATACTGCAGTATCGATAACCTGACAATTCCCAATGAAGTTATTGAATACAGCCATATGAAGTCGTGGAGTAAAGAACTTTTGGAAGCATCAACGATTCCAGACGTTCCTCTTAACACGCTAACAGAATTACAGAAAAGTACCGTAGGAATGAAACCTATCAAGAGGTCTACAAAATATCGGAGCGAGATATGTATAAAACACGAGGAAGATCCCTCCAGATTAGTCAGTGCAGTTCCAGGTAAAGATTTCTTGGTTTATATCAGAATTTACGCGCCCTTCAAACACAGAGTTTACAACAAAACGACTGCTCAGTTAATAAAAGTCTCCCTGAGTAATGTCGTCTCAATTCTCGGATCACAGACACTGGCTGACCTCAGAGATAAAATATCGTGCATTTCTGATCTTTCGATCACAACTGATGTTAGTGAGAAACCTTTCATCAAACCCGGACCTTCAGCGAAGGAGATTTACAACTCGGCCTTCTTCTTCATCGAAGGAATCTTTTACAACGATATGAGAGACCCGAAAAATAAAGATAACAGCCAAGTCATTAGAGAGTGGGCAAGTGCACGCAAGATTGGGTTTTTTCAAACTGCCTCCATGGAAGATACTAAAATAGATTCTCTGAATCTGAGGTTTGGATTTCCATGGGTCTACCAGCATCAGGGAAACTGTGAGCATCTGATCGTTTTTAGTGATGCGAGGTTGCTGAATTGCAACGATCATTTATCTGTCGCTTCCTATCCGAGAATAGAGCGCATAAAGCCTTATATTAATAAATACTGCATGACTTGTGGTATGTTCAGTGTTCGGTGGATCACGACCAATAATGACAGATTGCCACATGATCCATGCTTTTTCTGCGAAAAGTGCTTCAAGTCATATAACTACGTTAACGGGAAAAAAATCGGCACGTTTTCTGCTTATCCTTATCCGTTTCATGCTGAGTTGATGCAGAAGTTTAAGAATAATGAAAGCAATGACCAACAATAGAAAATTGTTGGTAGGATTTTAAGAATCGAGAAAAGGAGCGAAGGTGAGCGAGCGAGAAGGATCGCTTTTATAAAATCGCGTTTGATCGAAAAACAACTAAAATGTTCAATATCTGACCAATTTTAATATTTGTGGGTGATTCTGAAACCAATATATTTAGATTATTAAATTTTCCAATTAGGAAAAGAAAACAATCCAGAATATTTAAATGCATTTCTAAAAATTGCTAAAATTCAAAACATTCTTTTTACTAAAATTTTAAATAAAAAGGAAGACTTCTTTCAAGAAAATTGAGGTAAAATATGTAAACTCAATCAAAAGAAATCTTAAATTATTCATAAGCAAACCCCGGCAGATTGACAGGAATGAGTTTAGTATCTAATTAAAATTTTTATTAAGATTGAAAAGAAATCCATTTTATCCTGAATAATTTTTTCAAAATAAGCAAGAAAAAGATTCACAATTAAAAAGGGAAAAAGTCAAGTAAAAACCAACCTCTCACTTTTTCTTTTCTCCATCCTTTTTATACTTCGAGGGGACTAACATGTTTCGAGGCCAATTTAGACCTCATCAAGGATTATTTATAGGGAATAAATAAAGGTATGAAAAAAATAATATACCTGAAACCTTTTTACATTGTGATTTAAACAATTGTTATAATTTTTCAATTAAAAACTTTGGATTTCCTCAAAAGGAAGCAAATACAGAGAGTTAACCTTTTTCTAAAAAATAAAAGATGATTATATTTTTTTTTAATTTGTGAAATTGATTGTTTCTTGTGAGGAAAATGTATTTTATTGAAATAAACAGAAATTGGGTTAATGGAATTCATGTGATGGTAGGGCCTGTTGAAAATATCAAAGAATTTTACTTAATTAGTAACAAATCAAGATCAACAATTTTACAAGACTTTTTGGTCAAGTGCAAAATTCATGGAGTTTTTCCTAAAACAAATTTTGACATCGATAAAAAGGTTAGCTTTGATTTCAAAAACAAGAGAAATAAAGAAAAATTAGATATGAATACTGAAAAACTTTTAAAATCTCTTAAATTTGACTATTAAGGAATGCCATTCACAGATTCATTATTTTAATTTTAAGATAAAACAAATTATTGAGAAATTAAATCAACAAGTTCCCTCTTTTATTATCCAGGAATGTTTTGAAAGGGAAACAAAACTGAAATGTTATTTATAAAGAGAGAAGGTAACAAGGCTATTAATTTAAAGAGGGACCTCTCAAGATATAACAAAGTATGGGATAGAGAAATTAATTGCTTTAAGTAATTTTCTTTGTCCAGATAATAGAAAGAATTCTTTTTTATTAAACAATCAATTTGTCAATGAAGATATTTGATTACATTGAACTTAATCAATTATTAATTAATACTGATTGGAATATTTTCTGTACAGGTATATTAATTTTTTTCATACCTTTAGTTATTCCCTATAAATAAACCCTGATGAGGTATAAATTCGCCTCGAAACATGTTGGTTATTTTGCAAAAGTTATTCATGATAAAATGGATTTCTTTTCAATCTTAATAAACAAACCATTTTAATATTTTTCAAATATTAAAGTCTGTATTATTTTTAATCTACACTACTTTTTGAAAAATAATTAGGGGCTGTTCAAAAACTATATCACGCTATTTTGAGAAATTTTTTCATGAGATCGGTCAAGGAATTCTTCAAGAATCGCTAAGATTTATTAAAATTTGACCAATGTCCAGCGAGATTTGAAACTTTTGTTCAACTCTTGATATTTCCGAAATCTTGCAAAACTGAATCTGATTTTCGTAATTCTGAATCTTTCATTTTTTGATTCTATAGTGACTTTGCACAATATTTCCGAAGTGAATAGCCCCTCGGGATATTAGGTAATTTTTCACGAAAATTGGGTAATAATAGGGGAATAAATTCTTTTAAATAAAATCAATGTATTTTTGAACCAAATAGTTAAATTTTCCACAAACAAAACAATTAATTTTGGACCAAATAGTTCAACTATCAAACAAAAGGGAGAAATAAGATCAATTTTCAACCTGGAGGGACGAATTTTCTATCCAAAAAGGCGAATTTTTAACAAAACAGTTAATTTTTCGAAAACAATATGACTTTTTAACAAAATCGTTGAATTTTCAACGTACAAAGATGAATCTTTAAAAGAATAGTTGAATTTTCAACAACAAAAAATTATCAAACAATTGCATTTACAACCAAATAGTTGAACATTGTAGGGAACGTAACGAATTTTTAACTAAATAGTTGAATTTTTCAAGCCAAAAGGCGATTTTTTTATAAGAGAGTCAATAACTTTTCTAGTAGAATTCAACCAAAAAAATACGAGTTTTCAAAAAAATAGTTGAATCGTCGATCAGAGCAGATTAATTTTTGACTAAACCGTTGCACTTTTATCTGAAAAAGATTAAACTTCTACCAGAAGAGACGAATTTTCAACCAAGACAGATTTTTCACTCAATAGAGAAACAAATTTTAACCAAATTGTTGAATTTTCTACCAAATAAATAGAATTTTTAACCCAAAAAGACGAATATTCAACAAAACATTTTAATTTTTAAGCCAAAAAAAAGCGATCTTCTACGAAACAATTGAATTTTCAAACAAAGAGATGGATTTTCAACTAATAAAATTCATGAATTTTCAACAAAAAATTGAATAGTTGAATTTTTAACTAAAAGAAAAAAGAATTTTTCAACAAAAGAGTTCAAGTTTCAACCAAGTAGTTGAATTTTTAACCAAAAAATATGAATTTTAACTGAAAAATTTAATACTTAAATTTTTAACTAAATACGATCAATTTTCAACCAATAATGGAATAGTTCAATATTCAGTCAAAAAAATTAATTTTCCACTAAAAAAAACAAATGAATTTTCATCAAAATAGTTAAATTTTAAACCAATAAAATTAATTTTTAACAAACTATATCAACTTTCAACAGAGAACTTAAAATTTTAATTAAAAAAAAATTATTCTTAATGAAAAAATTAATAGTTGAATTTTCAACCGGGGTGAAGGTGGGTAAAAGATTTTATGGCGCTTTGTAACGAATTTTAAATAATTCCTCTTTTTTCCCCTGTTTTCAAGAAACTTCCCCTTTTTCTCGTTTTCTTCCCTTTAATGCAAACTGAATTAATAGGACCCAATAAGAAAATCCATCTATTTTTCGTTAAAAGTTCATTATTTTTCATTGCAAAGTCTACTATTATCCTTCTTTGGTTGAAATATCAACTATTATATATTTTTTTTAGAATAAATCTTAACTGTTTTATTGAATAATCGTCTTTTTGGTAAAAAGAACTCATCCTTATGGATTGAAAATTCAACTTTCTCCTAAAACATTCGTCTTCCTGGTTTTAAAATTCAACTATTTCGTTCAAAAGTCTTCTCGTTTTCGAAAATTCAACTGTTTTGTTGAAAATGCATCTCTTTAGATAGAAACTTCGTCCCTCTTGGTTAAAAGTTCATCTTTTTTGGTAGAAAAGTTCTTGGTTGAAAATTCTATTATTTGTTTAAAAATTCCACCATTTTTTTCAATTCGTTTTTTTCGTTGTTTAAATTCTATTTTTTAAACTGCAAATTCAACTATTCAATTTTTTGTTGAAAATTGATCGTTTTTAGTTTCAAATTCAATTATTTGGTTGAAAGTTTATATTTTCGGGTTGAAAATTCATCTTTTTAGCTTAAAAATTCAGCTGTTTTGTTGTAAATTCGTATTTTTGGGTTGAAAGTTCTATTATTTTGATAGAAACTCCAACTTCTGGTTGATAATTAATTTTCTGGTTGAGAATTCATATTTTCGACTAAGAAATTCAATTTTTTTTCTAGAGAATTCGCCGTTTTGGCTTGAAAATTCAACAATTTGCTAGACGTTTTTTTTTCTCTCTTGAATGAAAAATCAACTATGCAACTGTTTGGTTAAAAATTAATCTGTTTCGGTTGAGGATTGAACTATTCTATGGAAAATTCGTCTTTTTTGGTTGAATTCAACTGTTTATTATTAAAAGTAAACAAATGTTTTTCATCGAAATGTCAACTATTACATTTCTTGTTGAGAATTCATTTTTTTAGTTAAATTGGACTGTTTGTTCTTTAAAACTAAAATGTTTTCTTGGTTGAAATATTAACTTTTACCTTTCTTGTTGAGAATTCATCTTTTTGGTTAAATTGGGCTGTTTGTTCTATACAATTAAAATCTTTTTTTGTTGAAATATCGACAATTATATTTTTTGTTGAAAATTAACCTTTAACTCTTTTGTTGCCCGTCTTTCTTTTTTATCTCTTTTTCAATTTATAATTCACCTTTTATGCTAGAAAACTCATTAATTGTCTTTTAAAAAAGTCGTCTTTTTGGCTTGAAAAATCAACTATTTGGTTAAAAAATCATTGCTTTCGCTTGAATTCTTCGTCGAAAATTCATCTTGGTTGAAAATTCAACTGCCTTTCAAAAAATTCGTCTTTCTGGCTTGAAGATTCAACTATTTGTTTAAAAATGAAACTGTTTGTGGTTCAAGTTTAATCTGTTTTGTTTGAAAAATCGACCATTTGGTTTAAAATTCCTTTCTTTTGTTGGAAAGTTCAACTATTTGGTTGTAAATGCAACTATTTGGTCTAAAATAATTTTGTTTGTTTCTTGAAAATTCAACTGTTTGGTGGAAAAATACATCAATTTCATTTTAAAGAACTTATTGTCTGATTATTACCCAATTTTCCTAAAAAATCACCATATTTACCGAGGAGCTATTCAATTTAGAAAACAGTTGAAAACCAGTTTCAAATCTCGCCGCAAATCTTCATCAATCTTCGCGAATCTTGAAAAGTTCCTTGAGAGATCTTATGAAATCCATCTGGCCACAGTGAAGAAGGGGTGGAAAAGTTTTTGAAAATAGCCTGACGTAGTTTTTGAACGGCCCTTTATCTAAGAAGAGAGATCTAAGCTTGCATATAGAATAAATAAAATAATTGCGGTAAAATTCCCGCTTATGAGCAAGTGGGCTATACCACAGTAACATGTCTTTCTAATTCCTAATCTTCATTTTTCCTCATTGTCTCCAGGCAGTTCGAGTTTGGATTCCGGCAGTGAAGCTGGAACTGGAACGGATACGTTCAAACGGTCTCTAAGTGCGCGAGATTCCCGACCTAGTTCCAGTGCCAGTACCAACAAGATCTTCCCAAAATTAGGCAAACTCGGAGGAACCATTGAGGAGTCTCCAGACGTTGAAAAAGAACATCCTCCAGTTACGACGTTGACTGTAGAATCCAAACAGCTCCAGCTGCGAAGGCTCGAGAGCTACGATGGTGGTCTGATCACGCAACCGAGTCATGAGCGCGAAATCCTGGCAGCTGTTCTCGAGGTGAAGGTCGACTTGAAGCTCGAAGTTCAACGGGTGAACCAGAAACTCGCCAAGATCGAAGATATGCTGCAGACTATAATGAATAGGCTGCCACCCACCGGAAGTCCTCCACCTAGTGCCGGAGTTCCCCCACAACAAAGAGCCACAGTTCCTCTAGCTACAAATGGAAGTAGCGTCACGCAACCTTCTACACCTGTTCTTGTCCCCAAAGGGAGTTCTAGTGTTCAAGGACCCGGAAGTGGCACTGAGCAAAAGTCCGCGACGACGTCGCCAACGTCTACGGCGAGTGCGACTACTGTAGTTAGAGAAAGGTATGTTGTAGATGATACTTTTTTATGTATTCCTTCACAGGGTGTCTACCCACCTGGAAAATGTGGAAAATTGTCAGGAAATCTGTATATACCTGGAAAAACCTGGAAATATGAGGGAACTATTCCAAGAGCGTGCTTACATTTAGTTAAAATTATAATATAAAATTGAATAACAATGATTCTTCATTAGTAAAAGTAGCTTTATATTACCAGATTTAACTATTTTGTTTAAAATTCTTTTCTTTTTTGTAAATTCATTTTTTTTACTTGAAATTTAACTATTCTAGTTTTGGTTAAATATTGATATTTTTTAGTTAAAAATTCCAGTGCTTGGTGGAGAATTTGTCTATTTTGGTAGAAACATTATCTTCAGGGTTGAAAAATCATCTTTTTGCTTGAAAATTCAACAGTTCGTTTGAAATTTGTTCTTTTTATTGACTGAAAATGAAACTCTTGTTAAAAATGAAAGATTCATCTTTTTAATTGAAAATTCATCTCTTTAGTTAGAAATTTAACTATTTTGTTGAAAATTAATTTTTTTACTGAAAATTCAACTGTTCCAGTTTAAACTTGAACTATTTTTCCAGTTGAGTGGTCCTTCATTTTATTTGAAAATTCAGTTTTTTTTTTGAAAATTAGTCATTTTCGGTAGAAATTAATCTCCTTGGGTGAAATTCATCTTTTGGTTGAAAATTCCACTATTCCAGTTAAAGATTGAAAATTCATCACTTTGGTTGAAAATTGAACTATTCTGTTGAAAATTCGTTTTTTTTTTTGTCGAAAATTATGTTTTTTAACCGAAAATTTAACTATTGCAGTTTTGGTTGAAAATTCTTTTTTTGTTGTTGAAAATTCACAATTCGGTTGAAATGTATTCTCTCTCTTGACTGAAAAATCTTTCTTATTTGAAAATTCGTCCTTTTTTGGTTGAATTGAACTGCTTCTGATAAAAAATTTTTTTATTTTGTTGCCATATCAACAGTTGAATATTCCGTACTTGTAGTTAAAAATTCATCTCTTTGGTTGAACATTAAATTTGTTAACTAAAAATTTAATTGTTCAATTTTTTGTCGAAAAATTATATTTTTGTAGTTGAAACTTCGTCTTTTTGATAGAAATGAATCTTCTCGGTTGAAAATAAATTTTTTTGGTTGAAAATTCAATTATTCTAGTCAAAGATTCATCATTTTAGTTGAAAATTCTTGTTTTTGGTTCAAAATTCAACTATGCCAGTTGCAGATTCAGCATTTTAGTTGGAAATTCATTAGTTTGGTTGAAAATTAATTTTTTTCAACTGAAAATTTAACTATTTTATTTTTGGCTGAAAATTGATCTTTTTTAGTTCAAAATTCAACTATGTGGTTGAAAAATTGTCTTTTTTAGTTGAAAATTCGTGTATTTCGTTAAAAAATCGTCTTATTTGGTAGAAAATTTATCTTTTTGTTCGGAAATTAATCTTTTTGGTTGAAAATTCAAGTATTCCAGTTAAAGATTCATAATTTTAGTTGAAAATTTCTCTATTTGGTTTAAAATTCATTATTCCAGTTGAAGATTCATCATTTTAGTTTAAAATTCATCAGTTTTGTTGAAAATTATTTTTTTTAGCTGAAAATTCAACTGTTTTATTTTTGGTTAAAAATTGATATTCTTTAGTTTAAAATTCAAGTACAGTCGAAGCTGGATTTAGCGCCGGTTTTGGGGCTGAGCTTGACGTTAAATCCAGAGACTCGGAACTATTTTGTCTCTCCTGTTTCTCTCTCTCTCTCTCTCTCTCTCTCTGTTTTGTCACGCCTTAGTGCACACCGCAAATCCCCGCTCAAACTCCTCTCACG
>JAABKJ010008803.1:0-11361 GCA_011634705.1 Andricus grossulariae
CTATCCCGTCTGTATCATATAGCATTTCACCTTTGTTGTTTCTCATGCTGACAAGTTGTGTACTTTTACTTTTGTTCATCTCTTTCAATATTATTTTCATGGTTCCTTGAAAGTCGATACTATCTGTTTGAAAATTAACTTTTATGTTGATAATTCAATTGCGTAACAATTTAATCTTCTTTGGTAAAAGATGCAACTGTTTGGTAGAAAATTTATGTATTTTGTTGAAAATTCATCTTTTTGGTTAGAAAATAAATCTTCGTTTTTTTAAATTCACCTTTTTTGTTGAGGATTTAACTATTTTGTTAGAAATTCATCTTTTTTGCTTGAATTTAAAATTCGCTTTTTTTGTTGGTAATTACTTTTTTCAACTGAAAATGTAAATATTCTATTTTTTGTTGAAATCTTATCTTTTCGGGTATCAAAGTTAACTGGTTATCAAAAAATTCTACGTTTTAGCTTGAAAACTTAACTCTTTTTTACGAAACCTCGTATTTTTTGGTAGTAAATTTATTTTTCTGGGTTAAGAATTCAGCTATTTATTTGAAAATGCAACTTTTGTGTCGAAAATTTAATTATTTTGTTAAAAAGTCAACTATTTTGTTGAAAATTTAAATATTTTTTTAAGGCTTCTTTTTTGGTCGAAAATTCCACTCACTAGAACAAGTCACTAAATCTACGGTTGTCAACGCGGGGACAGGGTAGGGGGTTAAAAAGCCCAAAATTGGTAACGTTGTTTATGGATGACGCCTAAGGATAACTCCGTTTTAATTAGAACCATTTTTTAATGAAGGTAAAATTTTAAAACTTTCTTGGGAGTTAAATTCCGACATTCTGATTGTCTTCGGCCCTATAGAAAGCCCATTTGTTCCTTCTGCATGAATCTACATTAAGGATTAAAGGATCGCATCCGGTGGGGCGCAACCTCATTTCTTAAACTAACATATTTCATTTGACACAAGGCTGGATATACAAGATACGCAGAGAAAGGACGGCCAAGATTAAATCAGAATCAGACTCGCGAGACTCGCGCGAGCCGAGTCTGTGCAAGAAAGTCGTATCACAAATGATTACCGCGCTACCCGCGTTACACCAGCGACACGCCTGGCTGAGCAAAATCTCCTTCTCAGTTCAATTTCATCGTGCAAATCTCCTTTTTACATATTTACCGTATTAAGTAATTCAATTACGATTGTTATACGAAGCAAAAGCGTCTCTTTGTGTCACGCAGCTTTGTGTACATTTTATACTGATTGTACCATCCAATAATAGCTATTTTTTGCCCTTTTGTTGAACGAAAATAACTTTGAAAGCTACTTCAACAGAAACCTACTTAACAATAGTGAAAGTATATCTGAAAATTGTATTTCATAATAATCTACGATTCATTCATTCTGTCCACATTGAAGTGTTTTTTTTTCTCGCAACTTTTTCTATCATGTTAATGTTACAGTTTATGAGTACACGTCAGTTTGACACCTTATAAAATTGTCTTCAGCCTTAAGCGGTTCCCCTTGCATGACAATGCCTTGTCATTGATTATCAACTTTATTAATTTTGCCCTTTAGATTAAAATGAGTGAATTTTAAAAAGCGTGATGCAAAATTGAAAAATAATTAATTTTTAATGACTAGTTTCAAGATACTGATTTGAGAATAATTTAATTTTAAACGATGAAAGTGGTGACAAAAGTCAAAACGACTTTTTTTTCAACTCATCACTTTTATCTAGTATATTCCCAGACGCTAAACATAAGAAGGATTTAACATCACCTAATTTCTTCAATATTCTTAATTTTAAACGAAGTTTTATTGCCTAATTTTTTACGCTTCAAGATTGAACTCATTCATTTTTAAAGCTTCCTATTCGAAATCATAATTTTCAACGTTTTTAGAATTATTAAATCTCAAGGGTTTACAATATTTAAAATTCTTCAATTTTGAACGGTGAAAATGAAAGTGATTTTTCTTAGGACTGATGTCAGTTTTTTGAACCGACGGCATCAGCTGCGAGGCGAATCTCGACTCGGCAAGAGTCCAGATGTACAAGCAATTTCGAACGCTAATAACACTCAGATGGGTGACCATCTGCGACGTATGCCCGAGTTGTGTATTTACTGCATTTTAAACTAATGTCGAGCGAAAGGTTTCATGTCGAGGATGATTGTGTGCATTCGGTGGGTAGGGTCGAATGCCTGCCTTCAAACTCGACTGGCGAAAAACCGGCTGAACTCGGGAGGTGATTTTCTGCAGTTTTCTTCTCCACTGGCCAAACATTCAGGCAATTCTAATAAAGTCGGATGCAGCCGTGGGTTGTCACTGATTGTGATTAAATTCGTACAGTGATTCTATGCCCACCTTAATAAAAGAAAAATTTTCACAAGCCTATACCCAGTAAACGGGAGTCTGACAATAAGTTTTTAACCACAGTGCTACGAGAAATGGATTAGCCTTACAAGGCAACAGTAATAATGAGGAAAATATACAGTCGAACCTGGATTTAGCGCCGGGTTTGGGGCTAACCTTGACGTTAAATTCAGAGACTCGGAACTATTTTGTCTCTCTCTTGTTTTATCTCTCTCCTGTTACTCTCTCTGTTTTGTTGCGCCTGACTGCACACAGCAAATCCCCCCCAAACGCCTCTCACGTATCCCCGCGGCGCGGCGTCAATTTTCGAAAGGGCACAATCCACGGGAGCTAAATCCGAGTTTCACTGTAATAATAACACATTTTTAAGTCAAAAATTGTATCCAATCGCTTTGAACGTCACTTGATACTATATGTTATGATAATTATTAATAATATTTATCATCTTTTAAATTTCTATCATTTCAATTTAAAATTAAAGTTTTGAATGCGCAATTCTAAAGCAGTTTAATTTTTAAGGCCCTGAAAATAAAGTTTTTTTACTTCAAAAGTTTAAATTCGAAAATATTCCGTATGTTTTTTTTTTAATTTTTGGAGGTTTCCACTTTTAAATTTCACCATGTTGTAGTTTCAAATTAAAATATTAAAAATGACAGCGCAATTTTACTGTTGAACCCTTAAAATTGCAAACTTTTAATTTGAAAGCCTTGACAGTCAGTTTTGAATAGAATAATTTTAGATTTAAATATTCTAAATTGCTTCATTTCAATTATAAACGTACACAATTATCTATTTTTTTAAATTCTTCGAACTCGTAGAATATCAAATTGAAAGACTTGATAGTTGCACAGCAATGAACATTTTAAACTTGACTTAAAAAAAAAACAATTTCGAATTGAAAGGCTTAAAATTCTGTAATTTCAACAATTAAAATCATAGCGATCCTGTTTTCTACCCTTTTTTTAATTTTTGATTTTCAATGTAATATCCTAAAAATAACATTTTTTGAATTTCAAATGAAGTATCTGCTAATAAGTTAAAATTCTAGAATTTTAGAAGTTTTGACTTTGAAACATTCAATTGAGTTTGCAATTTCAATTTGGCAAATTTTGATCGATTCGAATTAAAAATGATTTAAATTAAAAACTTTTCAATTTTGAACGTTTTCAATTAGAAATAATACAAGTTTAATTCCTTTGCATTTAAAATGATCTCACCTTCAGAATTCTAATCTAAAATTAATTCATTTTGAACATTTTGAAATTGTCCTATTTTCGAAATTTCAATCTGTAATCCTTCAATTTCGAGATTCTCCAATTGAAAATATAATGTTTCAATTTCGAAAGCTTTGAATCAGAAATTATACAATTTCAACACCTTTCTAATGAAATTGTTCTATTTTTTTGCTCACCGGATTCTTAACTATATGTCTTGAAATTCTGATTCATACCCGTCTCGTCCATACCATCATTATTTTTAAGACTCAGAACCTATTATTTAAAAGAGGATTTAATATAACAAGCTTTCATTAATTGAAAGTATTTAATATTGACCTAACACGGAACCAATTGAATTTTTAAACTTTAGAATCTGAATTTAAGCTTGAAACTGAATAATTTTACTCAACAATAGACATTTTTACTACCTAATTTTTCCTTCTATTCAGTGCAAATCTATCCTAAAAAGCGTACGTTACATATTCTATAACTTTCGAATCCTGTTTTCTTGTACTTATTTCTTGCATATAAACGTATCGAGTTTACTCATTACTGGCGTGTGATACTTCACTCAGTCACACCACTTTTACTTAAAATTTAACTTGAACTTCCAAATAGATTTAACTGACATGAGGCAAAGTTTAGTTAATATATTTTGATGTTGTTTTAAATCAAATTTGAATCACGAAGTAAATGGCATTTAATTTTTATTTAACTTAATGATAGAATTACTGTAACTTGAGAGAAACTAAAAATCAACCGAATACACAATAATTTAATTTAAGGTGATGTAAATTAAAAATGTTGAAACACATAAAGTAAGGAGGTATAAAAAATTATATTGAATTTTATTGGAGAACTGGAAGCAGTTGTTCTTGGAAAAGGACATAAATAACGAGAAGTCGGTGAAATATGTCAAAGTAGAACAACCTCGCTCTCCAGTCTTTCAAACAGGAGGCTTTCATCGATGAAAGGGAAGATCGTCGAAACTTTTCAAGTCGTTAAGCCAAGACTATCTCCGGATTATTTTCTGCAGCTCACGACTGAAGAAATCGAGATCTGTGGAGGTATGAACCAAGAGACTTGAACTATTTTAATTAACTTTCCTTATTCCTATATTCTCACTGGATAATGAAAGTTAATATATTTTCCCACGATTAATTAAACTTCAAAAAGTGAAACTGAACCAATTTTTCAGTAAAAGCTCTGCGTAGAAAAGAGGAATTAATACAAACAAGTTTTGTACACGTTTTCTACCTTTTTGTCTTCTTTACAACCAATGAAAATTTTGATTAACAAACATTTATATAATAATTACGGAATCTCAATACCGAACAAGTGTAAATTTTTTCCCTAGCACAATGCGTTTGAAATTATTTATTGTGAATAGAAATATACATATGATTAAATATAAGATGAAGGAGAAAGTGAACCAAAAATACGAAGCAGAAGCGAATCAAGATAGAGAATTTTCAGAAACCGGAAGTGCGAATAAAATTTCAGAATAAAATAAACGTACGCCTAGATAGAACAATTTGAGAGACGCAATAAAGCACAATGAAGATATAGAGGGCGCATGGACAATGTTTCAGGAAATCATTGTCAGGCTTGCAACTGAAGTATGTGGTACTGCGTTTGTAGGAAGAATGACTGGTGATGCTTGGTGGAATAATGAAATGCGCATAACCTATAACGAAAAGAAGCAAGCATAACTAAGAAAGTTGAATATTACAGGTCTTGGCAATCACGAGAGAATCAATTTAGAAAATGATTATGGGCACAAGGACAGAAAGTTAAAAATACTAGTTAGAGAAAGCAAGGATAAAATCATAGCAGAAGAAGGTGAGAAAATGCAAAATGATTTTTAAGGAAATAAGGAATTCTTTTGGAAGTGGGTCTAGGGCACTAAGAAAGGAAGTAGTAGTATAGAATCAGTCAGAATTAGAAATAGCAAAGATGAAATGATATGGGATACGGACGGAGCAAAATACGATTTTAATGACTTTTACAAGAAATGATTTGGAGGTGAAGCTATGGAGCATAACAACTGCGACATAGAAGACGATACGTTGGAAACGGTGACGAGTATTTGGCTGCAACGCTGAGCGATACAAGAAATTACTCAGAACAAGAAGCTTACTCAGAACCGTAGGCAAAATATATTAAGAAATACCTATTCTCAAGATAATGAAAATAACAGAAGAAAATATCTGGAAAGTACAATGTGGATTTATGCTAGGGAGATCATGTGTGAATCAGATATTTAACTTGAGACAGATCACAGAAAAAATTTGATAGTAAACAGATAAGTCTTCTGTGCAATTGTTGACCTTGGAAAAGCACATGATATGGTGGATAGAATTAAGCTTTGGGAAGTTCTGAAAGAGTATGGAGTCAATTTTTGGTCCTAAAAGCAATAAAAACAATATAATATTCTGTTAGTAAAGCGAGTTATGTTATGTTTATTACATTCATGGATAAGTGTCTAAGAATGGCCCTGTTCGACGAAGAAGGTGTGGATCTCGAATCAGTGAAGGTGCGTGTGTTGGCATTTGCAGATGATAAGGTAGTTACGACAGAATCAATCGATGACTTGCAAAGAATGTTCAGCAGACTGAATATTAGCATGAAGAAAATGGGTCTCAAGATTAACTTAAATAAAACAAAAATGATGGTGTTTGCAGGAAGGGGTGAGCAAAGAGTATGCAACCTTGCCTTAGACTAAGAGAGGATAAAACAATTTTATAATCATGTGTATCCTCGGAGTTTATTTACTACTGGCGGAAAAATCAATATCGAGGTAGCCAGGCGTATAAACCAGGTTCTAAGGGTCTAAGGTTAGAAACTACCCCTACGTATATGAAGGGAGGTCTTTACGTTTATCTGCAACAAGTCAGGTGATTCAAAAGGTGAGATACTTTTTTGGGTTTTCGATGTCGCTGGATCCAAATCTGAGGTCAAAATTTCGAAATCCAACATGGTGGCTCCAATATGGCGTCTGATTGTCGCACACGAGGGGTAGTTTCTACTCTTAGACTTGTTTCTCAGCCGATATAAAAAAATGCGTGTCGATTATTTTCCCTAGTTCTACAAATTTGCAAAGTTTCATCAAAATAGACGAGTGACAGTTCCGTAGATTTACTTGTCAGAGAAATGTCCTTTTGTGACAAAAGGATGTTTCTTGACGTATTTGGAATGTCCTTATAAATTTAAGGTTCAGAGGATTTTCATTTGTCTCAACAGGAACCATTTTGCAGGAAACAACTTTTTCTCTGAGTGTAAGTAGGACTTTTTTGGTATTTTTATTCTAAAGAAGTCCAGATGCAATGGGAAATATTTTGAACCTTTCTGCCACTTTAGTCATATTTCAGCAGCACTTTTTTAGGATTTAAATCCCATCAGTCCCTATTGAGGCTTTTAAAAATTTGTAAGAACAGTTTGTACTTAAGTATGTACTGATTTGTATCATACCCAATACTTTAGCGGGACTAGCTCTCCAAACCTCTCTTTCACTGAAAGTGTAGGAAGAGGTACAAATTTCAGATAAATATAGAATTCCCGTGTTACTTATGTATGCAAAACGTTCGTTCCGCAACATCGCTCCCACACAGGTAGCTGATCAATCTCTCTAGCAATCACCCTAGGCGAAGAGCTTCACGACGTCATCATATGTCGCATAGATCACACGAAAATATTGTGAACTGACTGATAATCCCATAGCAAGATCCATGCTCTTTACTCTAATCATATCCACTATGTAAAGTTCTACACGAGGGCCCACTTTAGCTTCCTTTACGTACATACATCTTTTAATGCAAGCTTTTGTGTTTATGTGGCTCTTTATCTCATTACTTTAGATTCTCATTCACATTCACACATTCCCACTATTTTTTCCTTGGTCTGCCTCCATGTACGCCACCATATACTTGACCCAAATATACTTGTTTTGTCAATGGTTGTCCTTTCATTCTCTTAACCTGACCCAACCATCTTAACAAATTTCTTTTACTCTTCTCAAACAGTGCTTCCTGTACACTTTATTCTTTGAGAGTCCTTCCATTACTGATATCAGCGTTTTACTGCATATGTTCCGCAGAAATCGCATGTTAACCCCGTCTTGCTATCAGACAGCACAGTGGGTGCAAGTACAGAATAATGTATGGAAATTTTAGCTTTATTTGTTGCATTTTTACTTCTGGTTATGGCTTCTATACTGCCGATAACCTTCCTACCCTGGTTTATACGCCTGGCTACCTCTATATTGATTTTTTCATCAGTAGCAAATAAACTCCGAGGATACACCTGATTATCAAATTGTTTTATCCTCTCTTAGTCTAAGGCAATGTTCCATACTCTTCGCTCAACCCTTCCTTCAAACACCATAATTTTTGTTTCATTTCCGTTAATCTTAAGACCCATTTTCTTCATGCTAATATTCAGTCTGCTGAACATTCTTTGCAAGTCATCGATTGATTCTGCCGTAACTACCTTATCATCTGCAAATGCCAACACACGCACCTTCACTGATCCGAGATCCACACCTTCTTCGTCGAATCGGGCCATTCTTAGACACTTATCCATGAATATAATGAATATGACATAACTCGCTTCACTACCAGAATATTATATTGTTTTTATTGCTTTTAGGACCAACCATTGACTCCATACTCTTTCAGAACTTCCCAAAGCTTAATTCTATCCACCATATCACCACCATGCCAAGCATGCCACGACGAACACAGTTTGTGCAGGAATTAATAGTAACCTATCGATGAATTAAATATTTTAACTGAAGGATACAAGAGAGTTGCTGAAAAAGAACTACGATACAAAGAAAGTTCAAAATAAGTTCAAAATACGTCCATTTCGAGCCATTTTGAGGTAGTTTAGGAGCTATTTATGACAAAAGTACTAAAAAATTTCCAATTTAATATAAAAAAAAATTTTACAATAGATTCTATTGAGTGGATACCAGTACGTACTGGATAATGGAAAAAGTTCTTTAGTCTTTTTTTCTGAATAGCAATATAAAAAGCGAGTTATATAACTAGCCTTTTTACCACTTCTCGTGCAGAAATTGCCCCGGTTGGCCTACTACAACAAGTTTTCTGGTCGGATCCCGGCCGGGCTACCCCTGTTTGGGTTTCATGGTCAGGAACCGGCCGGGAACCGACCGGGCTACATTTATCTCGAATCACCTAGTCGGGAGCCGGCCGGTTACTGGCCGCCCCAACTCTGGTTAGATTTCATGGTCGGGAGCCGACCGGGCATTAATCAGGATACTTCTTTTATTGACATTGCACATTTTTTACGAGCTGTGACATTATCTAAGACGTACTTACAGATGCTACATGAGCTTTAAATTCTTAAAAAACAAACAACATTTAATTCTTCCCAATGTTTTAACTTATAAAATAAAACCGTTATCGATTCTGCACTGTGTAATAGCAGAATTGTTGCAATTCTCACCATTTTCACTATTTTCAGACAATTTTTACTCTGTACACTTTCAAATTTACCGCCATGTCTGACGCCTTCTGCACCTGGCGTCGTCGTAAACACTTGCAAATTTCAGTTTCGCACGTCGTACGAGAATGCACGTTGCACTCATGTCACGTCGTCTCCTGGAAGTTCGCAAATAAAATCCGTTATTGAAATCAACCTTATTTCAGTAATCATTTCGAAAACCCCACTTACTGCGCGAACAATTATTATTTTAAATTAAAGTATAGTGCTGCGTATTGATTTTTTCCTTTCTTACTTCCTAGCCTCAAATCACCACATGGTTTCCAAAATAAAACAATGGCTAGGGGATTCTAGCATCAGTGAATCAGTGATTAAGACTCTTCTCTAATTTCCTCACGAGAATTTGTTAACTTGATTTTACATTTAAAGTTTACCGTATTCTTTACGATGAGCCTTAAAAGACAAATCAAGTTACCAATTTCTTGCCTGAAGCAACATTTTTAAATCGCTCTGTGGCCGGGTTACCCGACCGGATCTCGGCCGGTATGCAAGCCGGAATCCGAACAGTCTACCGTCACGTTTTTAGCCGGATCCCAGCCAGTATCCCCAGCCAGCGCCCGGTTTAAACTGGGGCTATCCTGCTGGCTCCTGATCGGATCCCTGTTACATTTCTACACGGGTTGCTATTTTTGAAATGAAAATTTGAAAAATGTGTTTTCGACATGGCGATGAAAAATTTTGTTCACTGAGCTATTATCATTTTTTAGGAATTATATTGCTTTAACTATTCTTTTGCTGGTTTCTCTGATTCTCAAAACTCTCGGCTTTAAAACTGACTAATGATTCATTCTCTTCATTCTCATTGAATATATACACTCAAAAAAAAGTTCTAGTTAATGTTACTAGACGCGTCTGGTTGAAAAATTTCTAGCTAGTTTAATCCGAAATGAAGGTCAGAAATGTCAGTTTCCAGAAATCTGTCCTTTGTCTCATGTCGTGTTGTTGGATGTGTCAAGTGACGCTTTGTCGTAAATGTCCAATTCTCAAACAATCGCGATTTGTTAATTGTATTTTCAGTTATATAAAAGTATAAATAATTATAGGGAGCCATAAAATTAGTTATGTTATAAAAAGAAAATGCGTTATCTGTCTAAACACCAGTAGTGCAGGGATACTTTCAAACATAGCCCATATTTTTTGGGTGTCTTTGAAAAATATTCTCGAAAATATTAACATTGTACACAATAAATAAACTAGAATTTTGGCACTGACGAAATGATCTGAGTGCATATTATGTGAAATCCCAAACACAATAGTCTTAAAGAATAGTTTCAGAAACAGAATGCATCAATGATATACTGCTTTTGCTTCGAGTCTTGTATCTATCGCCATTTATTAATATATCCACATATAGCTTATAGAGATATGAAATTTCAGCGAAGCAGAACATAGTTGCTGCACTCTGTTATCGTAAACTTTTGTTACATTATTCTCTTTGGGATGCAGTCCATGTAATTTCAGAGGGGGTTAGGAAGAGTCCATGAAGGTAGAAAAGTATCGAAATTCGTTAAGTTGAAAATCGATGGGTACCAGAATATCTGATTGAGCTTACCAGAACATCTGGTTAAGTTTACCAGAATATCTGGTTATGCTGACCAAAACGCTGTATTCTTAAGCTACTAGAAAACTGTCTAGTAAATATTTCTGGTTACCCTTACCAGCAATTCTGGTTAAATTTACCTGCATTTCTGGTAACATTAACCAGAGAATTGCCAACCAGAAAATTCTGATACTTTTAACCAGAATTTATCGTAAGAGCATATTTAACATTCTATTCTAGTTGAATTAACCAGAATTCTGCTTGGTTCAACTAGAATTTTTTGAGTAATTAAGGACGTTTTATTATATGCTGCTTTTGAAATGAATACTAACCATTATTTTATAAACTTTAAGCTTTTTATTGAAAATAAACACAATTCTCGGTCTACGTAAAAATTGCCTGTCATTTGTCAGTCTTAAAAAAGTCCGGCTCATTTTCCGGTTTTTCTGGTTTCCCAATCAAGTGGCCGCCCGGAAGTTCAACAAGCTGTACACATTTTTTTAAAATATGCATTAAATTAAATTTAAAAAATATGTTTCTGTACATTTTCAAACAAATTTTAATTAGAGCAGTTTCTTTTGCTTCTATTTTTTATTGCTGTGTACTACTGCACAGAAAAAAATGAGGGTTCAGTCAAGTTGCGGCTCAAGTAAAAGTTGGTATCATTTAGAACTGAGGCTCCAATGGAACTCTTTTTGAGGGTTCCTTTTTA
>JAABKJ010008804.1:0-11361 GCA_011634705.1 Andricus grossulariae
TAGTTTACAACATGATGATAAAAATAATATCTAGATGATCTAGATAATCACAAGTTTTGAAAGTTATGCTTGAGGAGCGAAACGGGAACCGCGGGCGCTGAACGACAGAACGTAAAGTGATAAAGTCCCACATACGCGTAATTTACATCGTGTAAGAAACTAGTCACGTAAAATACCTAGCAATTTACCATAAAAAAACACGTAAACTACCTGGAGTATTTTAGTTACCCATCACTGTTTTTAATAGTAACAATTACGAAGAAATTTCAATCATTTGATTGAACCTTCCTCAGTTAAAAAATGTCTAATACAGTGTTCTGAAGAATTGTCCGGATTTATGTATGTGTCACACTTTTGTTGCGAACACAATAACTTGAAGGCGGTTTTAGATAAGTTCATTAAATTGGAAGGGCTTTTTTATGATACCAATATCTCAAGGCTTAACGAAGGATTTCTAAATATATTTATTATCTTTATAATATTTTGCAAATGGGTTTTTTCATAGCAAAACTTTCTTCATTATCATCATTCAAAGTAGATGCAATAAAACAAAGGATTCCTTGGTTCGATTCGAATCATTGACCTGTAATATTAGTTCTTTTTATTAAGGAATAAGGAAGTTATGTTTATTAATATTGATGGCATCGTTGGTACTATTCTACTTTTTTAAATTCAGATTGAAAAGTGGTACGTACTAGCTCATGCTTATGAGAATTCTTCATTGTTTCAATTTTCTTCTACTTTTGAAATGTGATAGAAAAAATAGAAAAGGGGAAAAAGGTTGCATTATTTTAAGGAGAGGAAATTGGTGCATATATTTGTAATTATTTAATACTAATCAATATAATAAGTATCATTTATTTGAATATAAGCCAAGGTTTAAATTGAAAATGATGCATAGAATTACTTTTTTACTTGTAAAAGTTACATATGGAAATCCCATTGAAAAGACTAAAGCTCAAATAAAGCGCAATCTAAGGTAACATTTTTGAGTACCTGGTTCAAAAAAACATAACCTCGAAATAACATACATAATTTATTATTATATTGGTGATTCGAAAAATATTTTTCGATTTATTTCACTTATGAAAGTTATACAAATCTGTAAATTTAGTGGACTTTAAAGAATTTATTAAAAAGAGGTGAGGTATTTTGTAGGGTTTCTAAGATTTGAAGATATTTAAAATTATTTTTTTCCGAATCCAACCTGCATTCGTATCAATTTATCCTGCATTCTTTTAATTCTTTGGAATTCTTTTAAATTTCTTAAATTCGCTTGAATTCTTCTAAATTCACTCACTTCTACTTAATTCGATGGATTTTTTTTTATTTGTCAAAAGTTCTGATTTAATTGATCCTGAAGATCAATTGACAATTAAATAATGAAAGGATTAAAAATATTTTAATTATTTAGTTTAAAAAATTTAATTTTAAACTATGTAGAATTCATAGTTCTTCAATTTTGAAGAGTTACAATTGAAAATTCTAAAAATTTTGAAAGATAGGAATACAAATTATTCAAATTTCACGATTTATATTCTAAAGGTATGTGATTTGGCTACAAAATGACAGCATTTTTTTTTTTTTAAACCCAAAGCCTGCATAACCCTCAATTATAAATTGTCAAAACAAAAAATTCTCCAATTTCAAAGATTTTACAATTTAAATTTGTATAATTTTGAAGAGTTACAATTGAAAACTGTTCGCTTTAAATGATATATAAATAGAAAATCCTAACTTTTGATGATTTTAAAGATGAAAAATAATTTTTTAATTCTGAATATTCCAAATTAAAGAAATTTCGAAAGTGATTTGTCTAAACTTAAATTTTACTGTTCTTGTGCTGAAGATGGGAACCAAGTTTTGGCCTACTCTTTTCAGTTATATTCGCAGAATATAATGCGACAGTTTGCTAAAATTTCTTTAGCTGATCCCAAAAAAAAATAATATGAATTCGAAAAGAATAATTTTAAATCTCTTCAAATCTTAGAAACCCTAAGAATTTCCTCACCTCTTATGAATAAATTCTTTAAAATCCATTAAATTTACGCCATTCTCTTGCTGCCTTAGCTCTTTTTTCTTTATTTGATCTCTTCTTTTAAAAGTTTTGATTGTGGATTCGATTTTTGACTCTTTACTTTTGCCACTTCGCTGTTTATTTTCTCCGAGTTTTTTTGTTAATTTCTCCGAGTTTAATTAACAAAATAACAATTAAAACATCCTCATTACTTTTCAAGCGTTGTAATATGAATTTATCATTACTGAATAATAATTCACATTATTCAATTTAAATGTAAATTAAAATGACGTTACAAACTTTTGTAACTTTGTAACTTTTACAATTATAAAAGTAATTATATGCATCATTTTCTATTTGAACCTTGTCTTATGTTCAAATAAATAATATTTATTATATCGATTAATATTGAATAATTACAAATTTATTTACCACTTCGCATTTCCGATAGTAATACTATAGGTCAATCGATTTTTCTCGAATCAAATAATATTTCCTGTTCTTGCATCAACTTAAAATTATATGAGTGAGAACATTTTCACTATAAAAATTGATTTTTCAAACAATATAAATAACCATAACTTCCTTACTCCTCAATGAAATGTACTAATATTATAGGTCAATGATTCGAATCGAACCAAGGAATCTTTTGCTTTCTTGCATCAGATTTGAAATATGATAATGAAGAAAGTTTTGCTATGAGAAAACCCATTTTCAAAATATAATCAAGTGCTACAGAAAATATAATAAATATTTTTATAAATACTTCGTTAAGCCTTGAGATTTTAGTATCGAAAAAAAGCCCTTCCAATTTTATAAACTTATCTAAAACCGCCTTTAAGTTATTGTGTTCACGACAAAAGTGTGACACATACGCAAAATAATGAAAATATGTCCTATCGGGCTCAGTGAATGAGACGATCACAATTACATAACTTTATCCCAGATTTATTATTTAATTACATGCTTATGTATTATCATAGATTTCAGATATTATCTACTCGATGATATGAGGATTAATTTTTTATCATTATTCATGTGACGACCGCGAGTCAAAGAGAGGTTGTAAAAATAAAACTAAAACGTGAAGGATGTCCATTGGTGCAATATGTTGCTGGTTTTTTTGGTAAGTCATGTGACAAGAAAGTTATAATTTAAGTTATAATAGTTTCATAATAATTATAATGATTCATATGTCATACTGTCAATCTTATAATTGCATTTTGTTTTGGAGTTATGGAGAAGGGAAGAGAATTTAAAATTCCTATTTTTCTCGTAAATGGGTAAACCGAGTTTTGATAAATAAACTATATGTTATAAAGGTCAGCAATATTGATAAAAACCATTCAATTCTGAGAAAAATACATATAAAAAAATTTTTCAATTTTTCAAAATCTTTTTTTAGGTTACGTATTCGCCTGGGCTTACACGTGTCTCTGTAAACTAATCTACTCAACCAGTTCAGTTGATTAGGATACAAACGTAGGTGTGCGCAGGTAAAAAATTGTTTGTTTGTATGTTTTTTATTTGTTTTTATGTATGGTCATGCAGCTACCAAGTATCATTGAAAAACTGCTAACATAATGCATAATTTATAATAATATCTTATCATTTATATTGACAGCATGCATCTCGATGGCAGTTTATGGATCATACACAGCCTGGCCATCACCAGCTATTCCCCACTTGACCAGCAAAAATTCAACCTTCTCGTTCACAAATGCACAAGGTGGTTGGATCATATCCCTTTTTGCGCTCGGAGACCTCATTGGTGTACTGATAAATCCACTCCTTATCGATCGCATAGGCCGGAGGCACTCCTTATTACTATTTACCCTACCAGGATTGATTGGCTGGATTCTAATCATCATCGCAAAAAATTATGTATATCTCTACATTGCGAGATTTATTGCCGGAATAGTAGAAATTGGTATCTATATCTCTCTAGTGATACACCTAACAGAAATTTCCGAAAACGCTATCAGAGGTATTCTAGTTAACATGATGCACATATCATTGTCGACAAGCATTTTCGTCTTTACATCAGTTGCAGCCTACAAATCTTACAATTTTTCAAACTATTCATCCGCTACAATACCAATAATTGTTCTTCTGGTGTTTCCATTTTTACCAGAAACACCTTATTATTACCTAATAAAAGGTCAAAATGATGATGCGATGAAATGTTTGATGAAGTTGAGAGGAATTAGTGACCCAAATAAATTGAGTTCGAAAATCCAGAAAATGAGATTGACTGTAGCAGAAAAGAAAAAACTAAAAACTTCCGATTCCTGGGAGTTGATAAACAAAAGCCACAATCGTAGAGGGTTGCTAATCATATTTTTCCTGAAGATGACACAACTGTTATCAGGAACAGTGGCAATCTTGTCTTATGCTCAGGAAATTTTCACTAAAAGTAATCTCTCTATAAACCCGGGAGTTCAAGTGATGATTTTTCATGGAATTGCATTACTGGCTTCTCTAGTAACTGACATAATGATAGAAAGATTTATTAGAAGAACTCTTTTTTTTTGTCTTCTGCATTATTAGCCTCGACTTGCTTAGGAAGCTTTGGTCTCTTTTTCTTTATGGGATTGCACCTTGAGGCTGATGTCTCCTCTATTAGATTTCCAGCACTTGTGGCTTTGATTTTGTATCAAATAATGTATCGTTTTGGAATCGGTATATTCCCTATATTGTATTAGGAGAAGTTTTTCCGTTAAATGTAAAGGGGTATGCATTTTGCTGTGGGATGATTATGGGATCATTTTTCTCGTTCAGTTCTTGAGCAAGTTACAATGTTTTAAGCAATGCTGATGGTGTTTATACGACTTTTTTTTATAAAACAGCCCTTTTTGAATCTTTGGTCACCTTTTGGATTATGCCTGAAACTTAAGGACGGTGATTGGAAGAAATGCAGGCAATTCAGAATCCGGAAATGGAGGAGAAGCTAGAATCGGACCGTAAGGCAAAGTCTTTGAGTATAAATGGATATGCTTGATTCCACAACTGGCTGCTTTTAGATGTTGTTTTTATAATAGGAAATTATCTGGAGTTACAAAGGTGTTTGTAATGAATAACATACTTCCGAAATTTTAGCTTTTGAATAAACTGTATGAGAAAATCAATCCATGTAGACAGTAACATATTCTGGATAAAATTCTTGTTTTCAAAATCTTGCAATATTTTCATTTATACAACACATGTCCATTTTTAGTTTATTATTTAAAAATGAGATAATTTATTACAATTGCTAGGTTGTCAAACTAGCAGGAATGCTGCATAACAAATAACTCGTGAACTTGGTTATTTTCATTTGTTCTTTGAATAGAATGGGAGATTTGATTTAACGAATCAGAAGCTACACGTTTAACCAAAAAATGGAATGCAGTTAAGAAGGGGTTCTAGAAGAGAAAAGAATGAACAAAGTCGATTAGTGCATCAGTTATAATAAAATTTGAGTAGTCTTAAAAAGTATTTCGTGATGATAGTTTTGTAAGTTTTGTAGTTTTGAAAATTAGATACTCTGTTATTAACAGAAGTTCGAAATTGTACACTTTTAGATTGGAAGCTATCAAAATTGAACAACATTTATTGCCAGACCGCCAATCTTATCTGATCGTCGATAATTAGCATTTAGAACTGAAAATTAATAACTTTTGCATATACTAACTGACCTATTTTGTTAATCGTAGTAAGTACTCAAACGGCCAATTGTGGTTAAATAATCAAAAATCAGTTGATGGTGTTACAAGACGTTTCGCCAGATTGGTTTCCTGGCCTCATCAGGTTAAAAAAATTTTTTTATTAAGAATCAAATTCCCATTGAAAACAAATACTCTTTTATATCACAGCGGTATGAAATAACACTGAATTTAGAATTGATAATTACCAATCTTATGTAAAACGGCCTTCAAGTTATTGTGTTCACAACAAACGTGTGAAACACACATACATCCGGACAATTGTTCTGAACATTATATTAGACATTTTTTAACTGAGGAACGTAACTTTATGCAAGATTCAATATGTAAATAAATACTTATGTATTATCATAGTTATCAGATATTATCTAAACGATGATATAAGGATTAATTTTTTATCATTATTCATGCGACTACCGCGAACAATAATGTCATGCAAGAATTAGCTTGTGGATTTGCTTTTTTTTTATTTGTTTATCGTTAATATATATGTGCTTCATTCATACATAATAAAATGAAAATAAATGATTTCATTTCACGAACGACAGTCTACAATTTGAAAGAAAAATTTGAAAGAAGTCAAGAAGAAGTTGTAAAATAAAAACCAAAATTGGAGTTTTCTATTAGTTTTTTTATGTTTATCGTATTAATTATGCCGATGTGTATTTCTCCATGGTGCAAATCAGGTTACAAAAGTGAACTCGGACTAAAAGTTCGTTTACAGTAAACAGTTTTTAAAGGAAAACATTCTTTACAAGAAAATCCTGAAAGGACCCGTTAGCACTATTTTGTTGAAGGTAAATAATTATATATTTACTGTAAAATCGAAATCACAATTTACAAATAAAACAAATTTTGATAGCACAAATAATAATAAAAAATCCAAAATTTCATTTTGCCGTTAAATTGCGCAAGATACGAAAAAAGATGAATTCACAAAAATCATGCACCCAAAAATAATCTGCAAATTTGTTACCATTCTCTTTTTTATAGAACACGTAGTTTTTGTTTTCTTCGTAAAAAAAAACAACATTGAGAATGAAAAAATTAAATTTTTTGGACAAACGACACAAGCTACGAAAAAAAAATTATAATGAAACGGAAGTTTTCAATCCAAAAAAGAGCTAAAAATTTGTTAATAATAATTTTTTGATAGGATACGTGGCTTTTGCTTCATTCGCAAGAAATTACATTAGAAATAAAAAAATTAAATTCTTGGACAAACGACACAAGCTAGGAAAAAAATAATTAGACGAAAGTTTCTCACCCAAAAAAAAAAAGCTACAAATTTATTACCAATTATTTTTGGATGAAACGCATAGTTTTGGTTTGCATCGTAAAAAATCAAATTAAAAATAGAAACATTAAATTTTTAGACAAACAACACAAGCTATGAAAGGAAATAAATAGAAAAAAGTTGCTCATCCAAAAAGGAGCTATAAATTTTTCATTCGTAATTTGTTGATAGGACGCATAATTACTGTTTTAATCGTAAAAAATAACATTAAAAATAAAAAATAAAATTTTTGGAAAAACGACACGGGATACAAAAAAAATGAGAAGACAGAAGTTCTTCAACTAAAAAAAAATCTAAAAATTTGTTATAAACTCTTGCTATAAAAATATACGGAAAACAAGAAACTTAACTTTTTGGGAAAAGGACACAGGCTTCAGTAACATTTTATTCAATAAAATTTTTCACCTAAATTATATCTACGCTCAGAAACACTTTACGCTAGGGTGCATATTTTTAGTTTAAATCGTGAAAATAACATTGAAAATAAACAAATTTAATTTATGGAAAAACGACACAAGTTTCAATAAAATGTTTGATAACAAAATTGTTTTTTTCTTAAAGGTTGCACACTTTTTTCAACTAAGAGAACAAGACAATGAAAATACGTATGTCTTAATACCAATGCATATTATGAATTTGTAAAATGAAGCTACTTTAGGATGGTCGAGGTTAGCCCGAGCGAATAAAATCTACAAGAGTCTTCAGTACATCTGAACCATTTATTAAAGGAAAATCAGGTACAAAAGAACAAAGTGTTTCGCGACTCGCGGACAAAGAATTTCTGGCGCTCTTTCTCTAAATCTAACCTGAATGCTCTAATTATTCTGCAGAGCAGGCCACTAGTTCTTTGGCGCGCTTTACGCTTAAATTCGCAAATGTTTCAAATATAAAAGGGTATCGTTACAAATTTTTATAATATATATTGATTGAAATGATACATTTTTCAGGGTAGCTAACAATAAAATTTAATACATATTAAGAAACAAATATTAAAGATATAAAAGGGTCAGTATTTGGCACACCAAAAGGGCATGAGCGCCAAAGTTCAAAATTCCCAAAGAGAATAAGCACCAACATATGACAAAGCAAAAGGGAATAAATGCCAAGATTTGGCATAGCAAAAGGACAGCGATAAATGTCCTATAACTCTATGACGCAGATAAATTAGCCACGTAATTCAATTGCGCATCCACAAGTTCCATGTAACTCTCCTGCGCTGATGTAAGTGCTGTGTAATTCTAATGCGCATACATATGTGACCCTAACATCACTGCGCATCCATAAGTAGCATGGAACTCTACTGCGGAGGTTTAACTGCTATGTGATTCTACTGTGCATATATAAGTAGCCCCTTACTTAACTGCGCAGCAATAGGTGCCGTGGAACTATACTGCGCATTCGTCTCAGGACAAGGAATCTC
Organism: Andricus grossulariae; assembly: GCA_011634705.1. Lineage (NCBI taxonomy): Eukaryota > Metazoa > Arthropoda > Insecta > Hymenoptera > Cynipidae > Andricus > Andricus grossulariae. The sequence continues at coordinate 8,439 of JAABKJ010008804.1, forward strand.
TTATTTTCTTGCAACACCACAAAATTATGATTTCATCAATTTATCTGCAACAGTCTTGTACACACCCAGGAAATTGCCTTCAACATAGTATTAGTCATTTTCCAAATTAGGAATGTTTAATTAGGCGAATACAAATTTTTTGACATGGTTACCGTTACAAAGCTTCCTCTATGAGGAAGCCAAATTATTCGAATTTAAATGCTTTTAGTTGAAGAATAGGTCAGTTAGCATATGAAATAGTTATTGATTTTCAGTTTTAAATGCTAATTATCGATGATCAGATCAGATTAGCAGCCTGGCAATAAATATTGTTCAATTTTGATGGCTTTCAATCTGAAAATGTACAATTTAGAACTTCTGTTAATAACAGAGTATCTAATTGTCAAAACTACAAAACTTACAAAACTGTAATACGAAATACTTTTTAATAATACTACAATTCTATTATAAATGATTCCCTAATCGACTTCCTTAATTTTTTTTCTCTTTTACAACCCCTTAACATATTTCCATTTTTTGGTTAAACGTCTAGCTTCTGACTCATTGAACCAAACCCCTTATTCTTTTGACATAACAAATTAAAATAACCAAATTCACAAGTTATTTGTTGCGCAGCATTCTTGCTAGTTTGACGATCTAACGATTGTAATAAATTATCTTATTTTTGATCATAAACTAAAAATGGACATGAGTTGTATATATAAAAATATTATAAGATTTTGGAAACAAGAATTTTATCCAGAATATGTTACTGTCTACATAGATTGATTTTCTCATACAGTTTATTCTAAAGCTACAATTTTTAAAGCATGTTTTTTATGGCAAACACCTTTATTACTCCAGATAATTTTCTATTATAAAAACAACACCCAAAAGCAGCCAGTTGTGGAATCAAGCATATCCATTTATACTCAAAGAATTTTTAACCCTACGGTCCAACTCTAGCTTCTCCTTCATTTCCGGATTCTGCATTGCATGAATTTCTTCCAATGACCGTCCTCTAGTTTCAGGCATGATCCAAAATGAAATGAAAGATCCAAAAAGCGTTGCTGTTGCGAAAAAGAAAAAGCTTGTATAAACACCACCAGCATTGCTCAAAACATTGTAACCTGCTGAAGAACCAAATGAGAAAAATGATCCCATAAACATCCCACAGCAAACTGCATTCTCCTTTACATTTATCGGAAAAATTTCTCCTAGAACAATATAGGGAATAGTTCCGATTCCAAAACGATACATTATTTGAAACAAAACCAAAGCCACAAGTGGCAGAAATCTAATAGAGGAGACATCAGCCTCAAGGTACAATTCCATAAAGAAAAAGAGACCAACGCTTCCTAAGCAAGTCGATACTACTAATCCACTAGACAAAAAAAGAGTTCTTCTATTAAATCTTTCTATCACGATGTTAGTTGCGAGAGAAGCCAGTAATGAAATTCCATGAAGAATCATCACTTGAACTCCTGGGTTTATAGAAAGATTACATTTAGTGAAAATCTCCTGAGCATAAGACGCAATTGCCACTGTTCCTGATAACAGTTGTGTCATCTTCAGGAAAAATATGATGAGCAACCCTCTACGATTGTGGCTTTTCTTTATCAACTCCCAGAAATTGGAAGTTTTTATTTTTTTCTCTTCTTCTATAACCAATCTCATTTCTTGGATTTCTGAAGTCAATTTATTTGGGTCACTAATTCCTCTCAACTTCATCAAACATTTCATCGCATCATCATTTTGACCTTTCATTAGGTAATAATAACGTGTTTCTGGTAAAAATGAAAACATCAAGAGAAAAAGTATTGAGAGTGCAGCGGAAGAATAGATCAAAACATTGTAAGATGTCTAGGCTGCAACTTATGTGAAGACGAAAACGCCTATTGCCATTGATATTTGTGTCATGTTAACTAGAATACCTCTGATGTTCTTGTCTGAAATTTCTGTTAGGTATATCACCAGAGAGGAAAAAATACCTCCTGCACCTATTCCGGCGACAAATCTTGCAATGCAGAGATGTACGTAATTCTTTGCAAAGATTATTAAAATCCAGCCAATCAATCCTGGAAGGGCAAAAAGTAGTAAGGAGTACTTCCGGCCACCTTGTGCATCCGTAACTGGAAATGTTGAATTTTCGCTCGTCAAGTGGGGAATAGCTGGTGATGGCCAGGCTAAGTAGGATCCATAAACTGCCATCGAAATGCATGCTGTCAATTTAAAATTATATGATATTATTATAAATTATGCATCATATTATCAATGTTTCAATGATACTTGGCAGCTGACTGACTATACATAAAACTAAAAAAAACATACAATCAATTTTTTACCTGTGCACACCTACCTCTGTACTCTAATCAACTGAACTGGTCGAGTAGATTAGTCTACAGAGACACGGGTAAGCCCAGGCGAATATGTAAACTAAAACAAAGATTTCGAAAAATCGGAACATTTTTTTACATGTATATTTGTCAGAATTTAATGTTCTTTATCAATATTACTGACCTTTATAACATATAGTTTATTTATCAAAGTCGGTTTACCCTTTTACGAGAAAAATGGAAATTTTAAATTCTCTTTCCTTCTCCATAACTCCCAAACAAAATGCAATTATAAGATTGACGGTATGACATATAATTCAGTATTATTATTACGAAACTAGTACAACTAAAATTATAACTTTCTTGTCACATGACCTACCAAAAAACCCTGCAACATATTGCACCAATGGACTTTCTTCACGTTTTAGTTTTTTTTCCAACTACACACACACACTTTTTCCATTTTTGTAAACATGAAAGCTATTATAATTCACTGTAGCTATCATGTTTTGGCCTACCGCCTCTGCTCGCGCTCATATTTTTTTAATACAAATGATAAAAATAATATCTAGATGATCTAGATAATCACAAGTTTTAAAAGTTATGCT
>JAABKJ010008805.1:0-11360 GCA_011634705.1 Andricus grossulariae
GTCCCCCTCGGTCCTGGTTAACCTTTGTCCGAACCATTTTTTCGTAGATAAAGTATTTTAGAAGATATTTGGGGTGATAGATTAAAATGGGACACTGTGTATATTAAATATTTTAAATCACAGTACGTAGTATACTTTTTCTTTGAATAAAAATACAAAAATACCTTATTTAAACGAAAATTACATAATAATTATATTATAATATAACAATTGTTCACATAAATATTAATTTCATACAAAAGTACATTCCAAAATGTTTAAATTATAAAAGCCTGTCGAAATTCCAATATTTTACCTGAATTATCGTCTGCTACGAGCAGTCAGAGAGGCAATTAATTACTTATTTTAATATTATATACATTTCTAAGAGCTGAAAAATATATACGAATAAAATAGATGTCTCAAATTCTTAGGCCAATTACTTGTTATAGTTTAAACACGTTGTCTTTGCTTAAAATTAAATAATGACCGCTCTTGCTCGCCCTGCTCGGTCATGAACGAGCATACTCGGTCTTGCTCATGCTCGAGCACGAGCAAGGTTGTAAACGTCCATCACTACATGGAGCGACCCAAGGACGACCGCATTCTGCATTTTCCCCGCAAGTGTCTCAGCATTTCGTTGATTATTATTGAATATAATTGAATATTGAATTATTGTGAACATATTCTGTAGAAACCCTTGGTACATGAACCCTCTATCTGCAACCCAAGGACGCATCCGGTGGCTTTGTCATAGGCCCTTCAGTTAAAGCCGAAGGAGCTTTAACAAAAACGAATTCACAATCACCAAATTACAGTTGTCGATGCTTTGACATTTAACTTTATAAGATACGTGCACAAATTTCGGGAAAGTATAAAGACCGAGTGCATAAGGCGAGGTAAATATTACAGTTCTTTGGCATTCCACGAACAATTTAAGATCCAATTTCAAATAATCGATCGGGCCCTTTTCGAAGAAAGTCTGTTTAAGTAATTTTTAACTAAGAAATTGACTGAGAATATTATTATAACCGTATTTTTAAGTTCCTTTCTCAGTATAATTTAAATTTTAGACATTTGAAAGTTCAAATTGAGATTACTATTTGCTAATTAGTGACTAATTAACTTCAATTTGTGAATATTAGGGATTTAAACATGGTAGCAACTCAAAATCTCATTTCCCATGAGAGAAACTTCTATTTTCAGCTACATTTGACGAGAGGAATTGATTGATTTGATTTAAATTTGGTTTGAAATTGAATTTCTCGTACAAAACGTAGAAGAATAATTGAAATCGAGCTAAATTTTGTTTGAAATCCCATTTCTCATTAGAGAAACTTTTATTTTTAGCTACAATTTAGCAGAAGAATTGATTGATTTTATTTAAGTTTAGTTTGAAATTCAATTCCCGGTACGAAACGAATAAGAATAATTTAAATCGAGGTAAATTCGGTTTGTAATCCCATTTCCCATAAGAGAAACTTTTATTTTTAGCTACAATTGAGGAGAAGAATTGATTGATTTGATCAAAATTATTTTTAAAAAAATATATATATTTCCAGTAGAAAATAAAGAAGAATAATTTAAATGGAAGTAGATTCGGTTCAAAATTATATTTCCATAATTGAAACTTGAAAGAGCAATTCATAAACATTTATACATTTTTATAAATTCTCTTGAAATTTAAAAAAATTCATGGAAAATTATGGACATTTTCGGAAATTTATAAAGTTTGTTAAAATTTATTAAAGTTGATGAAAATTTGTAGAAATTTATGAAAATTTTCAAAAATTTACGAGGTTTTTTGAAATGTATGAAAATTGATGGGAAGTTATGAAATTTATGGGAATTTATGAAATGTTGGGAAACTGTGAATCTTATAGCAATTCATGGAAATTTGTGGGGTTTGTTGAAATTTATAAAAATGTATTTAAAATTATGTAGTTTATAGGAATTGCTGAATATGTTGGGAGATTGTGGCATGTATGGAATTTAAAGAAGTTTTCGGAAACTTTGCGGAAATGTACACATTTTCTCATCTATTTCAAAACTGCAGAAAATTGGTGCCCTCCTCAGTATACAACACAAACCAACCATGACTCCTTCAGTTCTAGTTCTGTCCCTATACTCCGCCTCCATTGACCGAAGTCGGGTGGGACTGACGTTATAACTGTACTTACCACCTAACGATGACTTGGCTAATTACTTTGGACTCACCATCTTACGACGACGTGGTTACTTATTCTGGACATGACTTTTACTCGCAAAATACATTTCTTGCACTAAGTAATTAGTTGGGCGTATACTTTAAATAATGAATAATACAAACAATAGGATAGCCTCGAAATGGATTGAAACTTTGGTTGACGAAAGGCATACATCAGGCAAAGTTTCAGGCGATGAATGGAGACTGGGTATTTGGAATGCCACAGGAGAAAATGATCTTAAAAAAAGACAATTACGGGAAATAATGCATGTAAGGAAGCTGGACATTTCATGTGTGCCGAAAAAAAAGAAAAAGTGATGCGACAGCAGAGTGATAGAAAATGTGAAGTTAAAAAATGGACTCCAGCTATGGTCAGGAGTAGATACTGAATCGCATGATAGCGAATGAGTCGGTATGATTATGAATGAGAGAGCACATCAGCAAATCAAGGAGTATAAATTTGTATCTCCCAGATTATTGTGGGTTATAATGAAAGTGAGAATCAGAAGATTTGGGAATCAAAAGTTGCATACTCTGTATTTGACCAAACCAACGACGAACACTGTTAAGTCCTGCTTTACATACATTAGTTTTAATTTAACTGAATATTCAATCGAAAAATAATTTTAGAATGTGGAATTAAAGGTTACATAATTAAAGACCAAATCTAACGACAACTTACAGACTAGTGTATCATTATATTACTGCTGCAAAAGTTGCTTCTCAAACAAACATTATAACGTTTGGGAATTATACTAATTCCCTCATCAGACTAAAACTAAAAATAATTTAATTATTTTAAGAATTAATAAAACCTCAAAATAACTTCATAAATATACTTCTGTTGTGTAATTTTGTGGATTTACAAAAGTTTAAGAAAAATTACTTCCTTCTAGGTAAAATTAATTTTTTCAATTATAACAAAATTTTGTATAGGAATATAATTACGCAAAAATGGATCCCTGTTGTGTAATTTTGTGCATTTACAGAAGTTTAAGATAAATTACTTTTCTATATTTAAAAAATTATTTATTTAAAAAAAAGTTATATCATGGCATTCCGGTACAAGCTAAACACTTGGTTGCCAGAGGTTTGTTTCATGTATGACTTAATCACATTATTCAAAGACTTTCCATATATGAAAGCATCACCCTTGATACCTGCAATAATGGTAGTCTAAGGAAGATTCTTTGAATACTTTAATAATATTCATCGCATACGTTTACTGTGTATACAAAACTACAATTATATTAAATTAAAATTATTTAGGAGTTTTACTTTATTATTGATAAAAATAATCTTTAATGCTTCTGAAGACACTGATTTAAATTAAATTTATTCAATGTTTACTTGAAAATAAAAAATAAGAAAATCTTCTTAAAAACGATATTACTGACATGATAGATATTAAATTATTGAGAAATTTTTTTTAGAAATTTGTGAAAATATTTCAAATACAGTCCTTTATGTATTTATTTAACACGCAATTTTACGTATGCGTAGTATGCGTTATGTCATTAAACCATAAAGTCGTGGTTTTAAAATCAGTGGATATATTCAGAAGAAGAAAAATGTTAAATTCTGTTCAGTGTGATTAAAAATAATTTTTAGGAAGAAGAAATTACATCTTTTACTGGATTTAAGTGGGACAAGTTACAAAAAGATCAGTTTTTATCATAGTTTGAATTTGAAGTTTTCTTGCATTTGATTTCATGAGATATTTCAAACCGATTAACTGTCGAATGAACTCTCAAGATTGTTTGATTGAGATTTTAATTAAATTTTCAAATTTTATTCAATTTTGTTCTTCTAAGATACAATCCACAGGTGCAGCATGACCTAGGATCGCCGGACCTTTTTCAGGATCTACCATTTTTTTTTTTTTTTCGAAAGGAAAATTGAGAGAAAGTTTATGACCCCTCGGAAAACAATCCCCGTTGGAAGGGCTCGGTTCTGAAATTGGAACGTGGAGGATCCTTTTTTTTAAGGGTTCCAAGCGGCTCGAATCAGGTAAAGGATTTTGACAGTTCTGATTTAAAGCTGATTAGATCCGACCTATTGGCCTGAGATCTCCAGTAGATACAGGATCTATCTCTGGAGACCCCTGACGTAAATAATAAAAGATTATTACCTGAGACTAATATGGATTAAAAGTAAAAAAAGAGCAGCAATAATCAATTTTAATAGAGTTAAAAGTACTCAAGTAGATGAATAATTAAAAAGTTGTTGTGAAACTGGAGATAGAGCTCCGGCTCCATTTTTGATTACACGAGTACTGGCAAATTTCTATTAGATGGTGTACAATGTCAGTGAAACAGGAGCGTACACACAAAATTCAGCATAAGAGATTAAATTCACAATTTTTAAAATTAAACATGAAAGTTAATTTCACAATGATCATAAACATAGATGAATAAACCGACGAAGAATTAGAAAGAAGAATTATAAATTATTTCAGACTTAAAATTAATGTAAATAATCTATAATCATCATGTATGATTCATCAAAAGAGTTTAGATCAGTAATTAAGTTCATGGCTTTACTGCCTTCTTTTTTAATAAAAACCATATCAGCACAAGCACGTCTAAAATAATTCTTTTCTTTGGGTAAGAATTCAACATCATCTTATTTTATGGCATTAGAGTCACCCAAGTTTTTTTTGTACTAAATGTTGACTAATAGCTCTGTGGTTTTTTTCTGCTAGTCTTATATTGTTCTTATGTTGCTTAAATCTAATTCTAAGAGGACGACTAGTCTCACCGATGTAAGTCATACCACAAGAACAAGTGATTCTATCAATTACATTATACTGGTCTAAAAGCTCTAGTTTACCCTTGCCTAATTTAATATATCTATCAAACTTATGATCAGCTCTAAAGATGGTCTCAATGTTATAATTTATAAGAATTCTGTCAATATTATTGAGGGTGTGCCCAAAAATGGAATAGATATGATTTCTTTCTTGACATTAACCACCTCAACATTACTCACAGTATCAATATGGACCTTGTCAACAAAGTTATTCGGATAGTTTTTATAAAATAAAAATTTCTTAACAATATCCAAGTTGGTTATGTGAAAAAGATGGCGTTAAAGCCATAAACTTAAATACTAATCTAAACTCTTTTAATGAATCATACATGATGATTATAGATTATTTACATTAATTTCACGTCAGAAATAATTTATAATTCTTCTTTCTAATTCTTCGTCGGGTTAATTAATTACGTTTACGTATATCATTTTTCCGTTTAAAAATTCCTAACCTACAAGTTTGACCTATTGTCTCTTAATGACATAATTTTTCATTCCTATTTTTTATTACAGATTTATCAAATATAGAACTGATTTACTAAATAAATTTCAAAAGAATCTTAAATGACGTATTCTGATTTTTATACGAGCACCCACACAATTTTAAAAATGTGAGATAAAACTGTGTGTCAAAAATTTGTTGTCATTTTTTTGGACATAATTTAGGGGAGGACATGCGCTATAATGTAAAGGAGTTTGCATCGTTTTAAATGGAATATCTGCTAGACATTTTTGATTAGTGCGTTAGTCATGATTCTAATTTACCGCCAAGAAGTCACCAATCAAAAACTTCTTGCAGATATTCCACTCAAAACGAGGCGAACTCCTTTACAATTCAGCGTACGTCCTCCCCCAAACTATGTTCGAAAATTCGAAGTTCATTTTTCATTCCTACGCGTATTGTCGTTTGGTCTCCTTACTATTACTCCATACTAACTTGTGAAAACACTAACGCGGTTTATAGACAGGGTCTTTTATGTCACTGTACGTTCTTTCACTGCGCACCGCTCAAAGGTTAACTGACGAACTGCAGCGCCACTCACAGGACCTGACCCTATTACTACCTAGATTTTTTAGAGAGGGGAACCGAACTTCCATATTTTCCCAAAGACGAGACGTTCCAGTTTGAAAAATCGTTTGTGTCTTAAAATCCCCTGTTTGTAAACGGAGGGTTAATTCCGGCCAGTATTCTGAAAAACCTCGTCGAATTTCAGGACAATCTAAATTTAAAGTATAAATCTAACCAACAAAGTACCAATCTTAACAAACAAAAATTGTAACTTAAAATAGAACAAAGTAATAATCTAATAAGGTTTCCGATATATTACGTTCAGGTGAAAAATTCAATTCTAAGTTTGTTTCCAATAAAGATGAACATATTTTTCATGTTATAAAAGACTTAGAATCTAACATCGACAAGTTACCTGACGACTCACATTTAGAATTTAGACACAAGATTTTTTCCTTGGCTTTCAATTAATTAAAAAAACCTCATCGAATTTCTGAATCTGATAGGATTATAGCTAAAAATCTTAAACTTACTAACTACTTTATTAAGAATAATAAAGATATTCTTATAACCAAGACTGACAAAGGGAATGTTACGGTTTTGATGGATAATAATGATTATAAAGTTAAAATGGCTTTCTTACTTAACGATTCTAATACATACATTAAATTAGATTCTGATCCGAAAATTACTCTGAGGGCACTACAAAATAAAAATTTCAATTTGATTAATGACTGGAGAATTCAGAAATTTCTCAATCTGAATGTTGTCAGAAGAGATCATATCACACCGAACTCTAATCTTGCTAGGATTTATGAATTGCCAAAAATCCACAAACCTGAATGTTCTCTCAGACCTGTTGTTTCTTCTATTAGTACTCCCACTTATTTTTTAGCCAAAACATTTATTAAAATAATTTCTGGCTCTTTACCAATTTATAGATATTCCGTAAAAAATTCTATCGCTTTTGAAGATCGCGTTTCTAATATAAAAATTCCAGGTAATTATATCATGGCATCCCTTGATGTATATTCTTTATTTACTGACATACCCTTGGATTTGCTTCTAAAGAGTATTAAAGATAGATGGTGTTTTATTAATCGTAATACAAATATACCATTAGATGAATTTAAAAAGGGAATTTTGCATTTACTAGATTCTGCTGTTTTCAAATTTGATAATGTACTTTATAAACAATCTTTCGGGACCCCTATGGGGTCTCCCATGTCTCCTATATTATCTGAATTGGTAATGCAAGATTTGGAATTCTATGCCTTTTCTAAATTTGATTTTGAGATTTTTGCTTATGCACGTTACGTTGACGATACTTTTTTGATTACTCTAATTGAAAAGCTGGATTTAGTACTTTCCACTTTCAACTATTTTCATCCAAGATTAAAATTCAAATTTGAAACTGAAGAAAATAATTCTATAAGCTTTTTGAACCTTGAACTTATTAGAGACTCTAACAATAATATAATAAGTAACTGGTTTCGCAAAAAAACGTATTCAGGCAGAGTTCTCAATTATTTATCGGATCATCATTCTATATATCACACAGTTGGTGTCGTTAACATCCTTGTTGATATGGCTATACTCCTTTCAGGTACAATTTTTCACATCAACAACTTGGATATTGTTAAGAAATGTTTATTTTATAATAACTATCCGAATAAATTTGTTGACAACCATATTAATAGATGATTAAAAGAATTGGAAACTAGGGACAAGGTCCATATTTATACTGAGAGTAATGTTGAGGTAGTTAATGTCAAGAAAGAAAGCATATCTATTACATTTTTAGGCACAATTTCTAATAATATTAACAGACTTCTTAGAAATTATAACATTAGGACCATCCTTAGAGCTGATCATAATTTTGATAGATATATTAAATGAGGCAAGGATAAACTGGAGCTTTCAGACCAGTGTAATGTAATTTATAGAATCACTTGTTCTTGTGGCATGACTTACATCGGTGAGACTAGTCGTCCTCTTAGAATTAGATTTAAGGAACATAAGAACAATATAAGACCAGCAGAAAAAAACCACAGAGCTATTAGTCAATATTTAGTACAAAAAAACTCGGGTGACTCTAATATCATAAGATGGGATGATGTTGAAACCTTACCGAAAGAAAAGAATTATTTTAGACGTGCTTTTGCTCAGATGGTTTTTATTAAAAAAGAAGGCGTTAAAGCCATGAACTTAATTACTGATCTAAACTCTTTTAATTAATCATACATGATGATAATAGATTATTTACATTAATTTTTCGTCTGAAATCATTTATAATTCTTCGTCGGTTTATTTAATTATGTTTATGATAATTGTGAAATTAACTTTAATGCTGAATTTAAGAAATTGCGAATTTAATCTCTTATGCTGAATTTTTTATGTACGCCCCTGTTTCACTGACATTGTACACCATCTAATAGAAATTTGTCAGTGCTCGTGTAATAAAAAATGGAGCCTGATCTGGGTCTGCGGTTTCATATCAAATTTTTAATTATTCATCCACTTAAGTTATTTTACCTCTATTCAAATAGATTATTACTGCTCTTTTTTACTTGTAATAAATATTAGTCTGAGGTATAACCTTTTGTAATTTACGTATGTCATTTTTGCATTTCAAAATTTCTAACCTACAAATTTTACCTTTTGTCTTAATGACATAATAATTGTTTATACCTATTTTTTATTATAGATTTATCAAATATAGAACAGGTTTACTAAATAAATTTTAAAAGAATCTTAAATGACGAATTCTGATTTTTATATGACCACTCACTCAATTGTTATAATGTGACTTTTTTTAATAGCATTTTGTTGGCTTTTTCAATCTTCGGAATGTATTTAATGATGAGCATTTAATTTTCGTTTTTTATGAGGTTATTTTTAGGTTTTATTAATTCCTTAAATAATTTCATTATTTTTAGTTTTAGTCTGATGAGGGAATTAGTATAATTCTGAAACGTTACCATGTTTGTTTGCGGAGCAACTTTTGCAGCAGTAATAAAATGATACACTAGTCTGGAAGTTGTCGTTGTCTTTTTGTTACACAACAAAACTACGAATTGTTTAAACAATGATAGTTTCGGCTTTTCTGTTGTTCCCCCAAAGAATGACAGCTCTCAGTCCTTTTTCTTCCGATAATTGAGTTCTTGATCAACAACCGGTGCCTGGCGAGCATCTCGCTCCGCTCTCGGCATCGGTCCCAGCATCCGGATGCAATTCGTCGGTTTCGCCAGCTAGCATAGTATCACCGCTTCATACTCCATCGCCCGATGCGGACTTAGTGGTTTGTACTTTCTTCGGTGGTACGTGAGTTACAACGTATGTCTGTTCGTTCGTAATGGAAATTATTTTTGAATGGTTTTGGTTCTTTTGAAGAAATAAATGAATATCGGAAACGAGTGACTCCAAGTGTTGTGAAAACCTCCCCTTAGAAATCGTGGTTTCGGGTTGTCCGGATCCCAACTTCTTCCCCCCTCTTAATCCACCTATGTACTTCCGGGCTTCAGAAGGAGTGAAAAGTCATAACGCCCCCACGCCTGGATCTGCTCCCTACGGAACCGAAGACCGTAAGTAACCCGAGGATTTTCAAACCAAGTGAACAAACCCCCCATTTTATCTATCGTGAAAGTTCGTGGTTAGTGCTAAAAAGGGAAAATTCAATCCCACTCGCGATCCTCTCGTAGGGTCAGAGAATAAAAATTAAACTTAACTCAATTAACTTCACACTCACGATCCTCATTGCAGGATCGGAGTCTAATCGAATTTTACCCCTAACCTCGGGCCTCCTCACGATCCTCTCCGTGGAATCGGAGAAAGGAATTAAGTCTAATAGAAGAATCCGATCCCACTCGCGATACCCACGTAGGATCGGAGAACAACAATTAAACTCAATTTAACCTAATCCCTTCTCGCGATCCTCACCGTTGGATCGGAGAACGATGGAATTTAAATAAATCTAAACCCACACATGATCCTCACCGTAGGATTGGAGATTAATCGAATTATCCATTTAACATCGGGATCCCTTCTCTCGATCCTCACCGTATGTTCGGAGAATGATTAAACCTAATTAAACCTAACCCTTTCTCACGATCCTCGCCGTAGCATCGGAGATTAATCGAATTATTCGTTTAACATCGGTATCCCTTCTCACGATCCTCACCTTAGGATTGGAGAACGATTAAATTTAATTAAACCTAATCCCTTCTCACGATTTTCACCGTAACATGCCATTTGTTTTTGTTCTTAAATAAACAAAAGCTGTTTCCAACTCTCACTTGATCAAAAATATTACATACAATATTCAGAGAGAAATTTTGACAAAGATTCCGCGTCGTGAGATGATACTCATAAGTTTAGCAAATCAATACCCTAAATTTTACCCCATCCTAGACAAACTATGAGCTTAGTCTTACGTTAACCTAAGGCGCAATGCTGACCTATTTCGTTCTCTGAGAAATGCACATAATCCTGGTGTCCTCAGTTTAAGCCTAAATCTGATTTCACGCTCTACTATCAAAAATTACACTAAAATTTTAGAGTTTTTCTCCATATAAAAATTCCGTAAAATTCGAATTCAAATAGCAGTTTAAACAATATTTTCTCCGTTAAATCAACTACAAAGCACAAAATCTCCTAATCATTTTTTCTAAGTTTAATTCACCCCATTTTAACTAAACCCTTTTTCAACACATTTAATCAACATTTTTTCTTAGATTATTCCGCATTCCATAGTTAAGCTAAAAACAGGAAACAATTTCATCAAAGTTACACAAGAGTCAGAATAACCGTCTCTATTCAGAGCTTTTGTTTCAAAAAGTCGATTCACTATGGATTTATTAATCTCTCTCATAAATAAATTAAAATCTCATTCCCAATACAAATCAATTCTATAATAAGTTGTTTGGTAGACGTATAAAATAATATATTCAATATTCAAATCTTCACTCACTTTTGTGCGTCCGAGAGGTGCTGCCTCTAGTGGAGAATAGATATATTAATAAACAATCACCGATTGTTACATATAGTTTATATTCCTCTGTCCATTTCCTTTTTGTTTTCCATCCTCCCTCTTCTCCTGTACATGCATACAACATCCACCACCACTTTTTCTAATTTTATTATTCTCACCATTGTTCCGTCCTTTTCTTCCATATACTTATATAGTACGAGGGCGGTCCGATAAGTACTTAGCTTAAAAAAGAAAAAAGAAAATTTGGGAAAAGTGGGGATTTATTTCTCAACATAGTCTCTTTTCAGCTCGATACACTTGACCCAGCGATGCTCCAACTTCTTTAACCCGTCTGAAAAATACGTTTTCTGGAGGTCTGCAAA
>JAABKJ010008806.1:0-11360 GCA_011634705.1 Andricus grossulariae
ATAACTATTATCATTTTATGATTTCATTAAATAGTTCTTACAAAATACAAACTATTTTTCAAATACACTTATATAGACAAAAATTAGCTTTTACGAAGATAATAACAAAATAGGGTAAAAAATGACCGAATCCCATGTATTTGGTCCATTGTTTTCCCCTCAGCACTCAACGAAGTGAAGTTAGCTAGTAGTTGAAGTGAAAATACCTAATTCAATAGTGAAACATTTAGGATAAGCTTGTGTTTTCAGGAATTAAACCTTGTTTCCAGGTTGTCCTTTTTCTGCATATTATCTCAATTGTTCCGAATCCTTTTTTATCTCAGACTTTTGGCTTAGGTAATTTAGAGGAAAATTGAGTGTCCGGATGCAATAAGGGCACATAAAATTTTCTCGTGGGAAAACAAAGTCCCCTGAAGGCTTTCAACCAAATTTTCGATTTTTTATTTTTTAAAGGATACATTTGGATGTTAAATTTTATTGCGCATATTTTTTCCTCTAGATAAAAAGTTGTAGCTTCTTTAGTTTACAAATTAAAGCCGAAAAACTGACTTTAAACAAAAAAATTTTATCCGTTTTTCACTTCAACTCGCGCTCCGTTCGACAGATTTTGGATTTTTTAAATACAATTTTCAGAAAATGCGCTCTAGGATATCCTTTGATTGATAGAATAAGAGGAATTCAAAAAAAGATATTTGAAAAATTGTTATTAATTTTTTTCCGGTGCTCCGCGTGAATCGGACTTTTGTAACTTCCAGCGTTTCGTTAATCGAGGGAATTTTGAGCAAGGAAAGACTTCTCGCGACAAAAATGCGGAGAAAACTGTGCTAAAGTTTTTGGGAAAGTTTCAGATCAAAATATGCAATAGTTTAGGAGTGGTTATGATTTTAATTGTCAGCGCTGGAGCTTTCGAGTGTACTACAAGACTCTGGGGCTTGCCGACGTGACACGTTCTCGCGCTGGTGAGTTTTTGCTTACAGTACGATATTAATTAAATTTCTTAGTGAATAACAATTTAACGATAGTAAGTTGACAAGACACTCATGAAATAAAAAAAAAACATCAAATTATTACTCATGAATTTTATTCAATTTTTAATTAATTAAAAAAAAGGCTATATAATTTAATCTCCATCAGAAGAAAGAACAGAATGATCGCTCGCTCTGCTGTTCATTATCGACTCAAAGTATTCACATAAATAAATATAAATAAATATAAAACTAACATTCTATATTTAATTTTTTTTAATGATTGATTTGAATTTTTTAAATTTTGACGCAAAAACAGCTAGAAAATTATTAGGTTTGTAAATTACTTTTTTCCCTGTGTTTAATATAATTCCATGAAATTCTAGTAATAAAAATTATTTATTCAATTAATTTGATAAATTTCCTAATCCCAATTTATTATGTTCTCTATTATTATTTCAATTAAAATAATTCCACAGAAAACTTTGTTATACAAGATAAACGAAGTAGAAATTTTCGTACACTTTATTTATTGGGAGTTGATATAACAGTAGTAATTCCTAATTTCAATAGAAAAATTATTCAAACCTTTACCTTGTTTTTGCTTTGTTTTCATTTTTCATGTTTTTCAAGTTTCTTGGACATTTTTGATACTTGCGAGCAAAATTAAAAACCGATTCAGTCCTAATTATATGATTGCTCATTGCAATTATTCATGTCATCGTTTAACTAATGTTTCAGAAATCCTTTGGGTAGTTTTTCTTTCAAGGAATCAAACAGGTAAGGCTTTATTTTGACGCCTGATTAGAATTATTGGTGATGATTGGAATTTATGTTTCAAGACTTTTTTGTGTAGTTTTTTAAATAGAGAAGACACTAGATACAGATAGGTTCTCATCTTGACGAAAAACTATTATCAGTTTTAAAGAAGAGGCGAAAGGTCAGCAAAGCTGGGAATTACTGAAAGTTCTCATTATTTCCAGGAAATAATGCATTACTTCCAGTCACATGGTTAAAATTTAAAATATGCCAAATGCCACCGAAGCTGGAAATTATTTTTCAGTAGTTTTTTGATTAGCAAAGACAGCAGACAATGTCTCATTTTGATGACAAACTTTTGCCAATATTTTTAAAGAGAACAAAAGTCAGCAAAGTTGGGAATTATTGAAACTTCTCACTTTCTAAGAATAATGCATCACTCCCAGTAGCTTCATTGAAATTTATGTTTTAAAAGTTTTTTTGGTAGTTTTTCGATTGCGGAATACAACGGAAAAGGTGACATTTTGATGTCAAACTTTTACCAGTTTTTAAAAATAGGCTAAATGCCACCAAAGTTCAAAATTATTTACAATTCTCCTGATTTTCATAAAATAATGCATTGCTTCCCGTGGCATGATGGGAATTGATGCTTTAAAAATATTTTGGGTAGTTTTTCAAACAGAGAAGACAACATGCAAGTTCTCACTTTGACGACAAACTCTTATCCATTTTTTAAAAGCGGCCAAATCTCAGCGAAGCTGGGAATTATTGAAACTTCTCCTCACTTTTTAAAAATAATGCATGTTTTAAACATATTTTCGGAAATTTTTCAAAGAGGGAAGACAACGGACAATGTCTCATTTTGACGAGAAACTCCTATCCATTGTTTAGACAAGGCCGAATGTCAGAAAAGCTGGAAACTATTGAAATAACCCATTATTTGCAGGAAATAATGCATTATTTCCAGTCTATTTAAGAATTCTAAAAATTTCCATAGATTCCAGAAAATTCAAAAGGTCTGGAAGAGTTCAAACTAACTTAAAATGAATTCGAAACATTAAACCACGCATCCTTATAGACGTATTATGTATGTGGCGAAAACCCGAGTCATTTTAAGAGCCTGATTGCTTTCCCTTTCAGTCTGGTACCCATTAGCAAACGTCCATGGGCATCGTCGAGTTCGTAAGGGCGCAGTCCCATGAACAAAGATTAGCAGATTAGCGGATTTGTCGAGTAAATTTTTCGACCAGTCAGAGGATTGCACGAAGTACGTATTAGCAGACAGCCAAAAGTATGCAATTTCTTCTTTACATTATCTTTTCGTTCCCCTTAAAACTGTACATTATTGGATGTTTTCTAATCCGCACTTTTCTAACACACACCATGGGACAGGTCGATAATGATACCTACAGATTACGCACTAAAAAAGACTTCCGTATTCCGGTTCGCCTTGTCCAATCAAAAACGATTCCCACGTAACCCAACTCTCTCTTGAGGATTTCTAGCTTCCTCCCGCCATTTGTCTGATCGGTCTGCTTTCAAAAGATGTCGAATGATATTGAGTTTGAAGCCGTGGGTCGCTGTTCCACCACCAACAAGTATCTATATCAGTTTTGCTACCTTAAAGTTGGTTATAGACATTTAAATAAACACAGAATGTAAAATCATTATATGAGAAAATAATTCTTATTATATTATTTTTCAGAAATTTCACTTTGATTCAGAGTTTTGCGCACGAGAGTGCCCCCATAACTGAAGTCTCTCTTCTGGGATGGGATTCCAATTCCTCAATGGGATCGGACCTCTGCTTCGATCGTACGATGTAAAGGTACAGATGAAGCAGCAGAGGGAGAGCGTCCAAATGTTTTCAAACGAAATAAACGTTTAAGACGTTTCAAAACTTTCGGAGAGGTCAGATCGCTTTAAAGCATCGAAAGCTCTCCACTGATGCCACACCGCGTTTTCTTTCGTGAAACTTTAAGGCGCTAGTGCCGCTAATTTAGATTCGAAAATCCTAATGTGAATAAGCTTCTTCGGTCATGTGCTGCAATATGGACCATTTGATGTGTTTATTTCGTGAAAAAATAAAAGGAATAAGAAACTAACCTGCCATGTAGATTGGTCTGTGCATTCGTTGCTTTCTTGCTCCGATAATTCACCTCTAGGTGGCATACTTTCATCTGCTCTCATATTGATACTTTTTATCTCTTCATCGGCCCCGATTCCACCCTCATTACTAGACAAAGATTGCTGACTCGTCCCACTAATTGCTTTTTCAGAAGATTCACTTATGAAAGTACTAGGTACTAATATTTGTAAACCATCAAATTCGAAAACATTCATGGAGCCACTGTGTGCATCTTCGTTTATATGAAAAAGTTCCGCTGGCGGTTTTTGAACCACGATTTCGCTGTCTTCGTCATTTCTGGAATTCTTACTCGTTGTTGGTTCAGTCGACTCTGGTAATTTTGAAAGCTCTGAAAGCTCATGTCCAGATGTAGTATCTGCTTCGATTGTAACATTTTCAGACATGTTAGATACCTGCTGATTATGGATGTTGAGAATCGTAGTGTTCAAAGAACTTCGTTTTTCGCATTTAACCTTTAACCTTTCGAGAGAATTTCTGGATAGAACTGTATCTTCATTAGAGTTTTCTTTCACCTCTTGAGTCTCGAACCCGACAATATTTTGTTCTGTTGACGAATCGCTTTGATTATAACTTTCTTTGTTACAAATCATATGATCCATGTCAATGTCATGAAGAAAATGATCAGATACTGGTGAACCAGATTTACTAAGATCAGTGCGCACTCGTATGACAGAATTACTGCTAGTGTTGGAAGAAGGCGTATGAGACATAGCACGCACCTCCTCAACGTCATCATACTGCTTTTCTAAGGCATTAGAAGATATTTGCTCCATTTCAGTATCATCGTCTTCAATTTCATTTTCATTTTTAGAAAATGCGTAATTATGCAAAACCGCTGCCTCGAAACCAATTGGATACATGGAAACATTTTCATTGGATCCAAAGTCAGATCTCAATGACAAACGTGAATATGATTTATGATATTTTTTTAAAAAGGTAGGAGATGTGGGTGCTGACACGCTATTTTTACAGTAATAAGTTTTATTAGAATCCACGTTAATTGTCAAGTTATCTCCTGACATAGAAAATGATTTATTGAAGACGGAATTTGTTGGAGAGCAATCATTGTCACTTTGGTTTCCATTTTTCTGAAATGTTTCCTTTGATTTGATAATTTTTCGAACATTGTGAGAATTGTTAGACTGTGCTCCATTGACATCCTCATATTCTGACCCTATAATGGTTATTAAAAGATGTTCCAGTTGTTCCACTTCAGGCTGACTCACATTCCGATCGCTTTCACTGGTTACTGATACCCGTGATCGTATACCCTGTTTCCATACTTCTTGTTCATTAAATTCACCATCTTGTGTTTGTTCTTGTTCCTTTTCGGCTTCTTGTTCCATTTTATCCAATAAATTTGCGTTAATGACACTGCTGCAGGCTTTGGATAATTTCGAAACACTAGGGAATTTTTCTGAAATGACTGATTCACGTGTCGACGTTTCTTTGCTTACTATATTTAACTGAATTCTGTCGCTTTGATCATTTATTGTTTCATGAGTTACAATATGCTGATAATTTCGTTGATCTGAAGATGATTCGTAATTTCTTTCTTCCTCATTAAAAATTTGTGTTTGTTTCTCTCGGCGTTCCGCGCTCGACTGATTATCGATAATCTGATCACATCGGGTTGATCGTTCCTTAGATGCAGGCGAACGCGAAGATAAACTAACGTCTGTATCAGGAAGCAATACTTGCGTTTCATCTTCTTGTAAAATTTCTGGTAACAAAGGTCTGATTTCAGGGCATGTATAAGACTTTTCTGACGGATTCATTTTTATAAAAGAATCGTTGACTGATGTTATATTTGTAGATTTTAATCTACTAGCATTGTTTGTTGTGCTAACCGCTGTAGTAGAGGCGGCGGGAGTTACAGGTGATATCATTTGAACTGTAGGAACGGGTTGCTGATGATACATGCCATAAGGAGAATAAAGCATTTGCATCATAGGATTATTTTGCGGTGCCATGGCGTATTGAGGTATCATAACAGTTCCATTGTTGACAAATTGCTGATAACTGAACGAGGCAAACTGTGGCGGGGAGAGTACTGCATTTAAGGTTGACGGACACTCGAAAAGTGGCCCAACAGGATATGGAGGTTGCGAGGAAACATGAGAAGCTGAATTCACTTGTGGCTGAGTTGCGATTTGGTTTGGTGATGATGGTGATTGATCTGACGAATCTTGTAGCTGATTTGTGGAAGAGGCACTAGCTTTGATCAGAGCTTCGATTACCTGCTCTTTAGGATGGGTATCTAAATGTTTTTGTAAACTGATTCCTTCACGTAGAAAAAGAGTACAAACTGGGCAGGCTACAGCCCCAATACTATTCCCGTAATCCATTTTAATCTGTCTGGAAATGAGTGTCTCTTTCAAATTCAGATATCCATTCCGAACCTCCGGATTTACCTAAACAGAAATAAATTATTAACATATAACTCATTGTATGATTAGGATGAACGATGAATCCAAAAACGAGTATAATGATTAGAGAACGACTAGGGTAATTTGCATTTGACTACCGATGCACATTTGAAAAATGTCTTTAATGTTACTGGATACTAGCATCTTTATAACGGTGGATCGCACGCGATGTGCTTCAGCGTCTTTCGAACACGAGTTAGGTACTTTAGGAGAGTGAAATACTTGCAAGCATGTCAATAAAGAAATTACTGTAATACATTTGCAAAGCAGTATAATAGTCCAGTCAACGGGGAACAAATTTCCTTCGAAAAAAATCCAACAGAGTAGGCTTCGCTTTTGCACTGATATCGGAGATAGCTTTAGGAACATAATGTAAAAGACATCGCGACAACGTTGGGAACTTTCCGAGCCAAATCAGTAACTAATGATCTCAACTTTCGTATACAATTTGAAACACTTAATGGATGTTTTCGAGATGAAATTTCTTACGATTGTTCCTTCATATTTCTAAAATATATTTCCAAATTTTCATGTCTGGATAATAATATTTAGGTCTTCTTTTAAAGCATCACACAAGTAAATGGCAAATTTAAGTCGAGGACCAAGGCATGCGTGCTAATGGCAATATTACTGGCGGGTAAGGACAGCTACCTCAGTGTAATAATGAACCCTTTGAATTTTTTCTTCTCACTTTCTACAACAAGAGGCACCAATTTCAAAAATAAAAATTATATTAAAACTTCGTTTTGAAATATTTTAAAATATTTTGTTACATTTAAAAATGTTCGAAATACATTTATAAGTTAATGATAATGAAAATGAAAATACGAATTTGAGTTTAACAATTATCTAAAAATGTCCTTCAAGTCCGTCATTTGAAGGACATTTCTAATTTCTGCAGAGTTTTTTATTAATATAGTTCTGAAGAAACAATTGAACCACCGCATCGTAGAACGGGATATCAAATATTTTGCGAGGAGTGTGATAGCCCTGGTAACTTTTTGAAACATTATTGAAATTTGATGTTCCAAGTGAATACTCTTATAGGAAATTGGATTGCGCATATTTTTTTCTAATGAAAAAAGATGTAACTTCCTTCGTTTTTGAAATAATTGGAAAAAAACACGATTTTTTCATAGCGATAAATTGTCGTATTTTCTAACTTCAACTTGCTCTAAATCAAAAACTATTGGGATTTTAACTTATAATTTTAATGAATTATGCATAAAACTATACAGGTCCATCGCATTGACTCCGTCTTGATTGGCTCCCCCAACTATCGGGTAGTCGGCATTGATGTCAACTATGTTTGGTATTATCATAGTTCTTCCCACGAGTAGCTAGAGAAAGGGTTCGTCCATCCTTGTAGAGCCTCCCATGAAAGGATAAGGCTGTATTCTCTGAGAGGTCGCCCGGTATCCCAGAGTCACCGTTCAAGACATCTCACCCAGGTGCCATTCAGCATTCGGCGCGGTTGTTACGCCTCCTCTTGGGGGTTAATTCCTTCGACACCACCCCTGGACAATTATCCGCAACTGCTTATTAATTATTGTAACCGTATTCAGTAGAAACCTTGGCACAGGGACCCTCTATCCGCAACCCGAGGACGCGTTATATAGTTACAAGTTTGCCATAAGGACAAACGCAGGATTTCGCCGGGAGCTGGTGCTGATCTTAAAAATTGCGCACGCTCCCAGCGAAATCGCGGTAAAATTTCAGCTGTAACCACGTCTCACGACCGTGAGATGGGTGACCAGTCCGCGACGAATTCAATACGATGATCCGGCAAAAGTCTCGTCTACCCTGAAGACACGGAGCGACCGAAGGATGACCGCCTTCTACATTTTCCCCGTAGGTGTCTCAGCCTTTTCTTGACACGCAGGGATGCTTTTCAGGCTATTAACCAGCGAAACCTTGGCACCTCCAAGAACACTGATGATCAGGACGATTGGCTTAACAGAATATTCAGGGTATAACCGTCGCAACTCCCTTATAAGGCCTTTATACCTCTCTTTCTTTTCATTCTCCTTGGCTATAATGTTTTTGTCAGCTGGTGCCGAAAATTCGACAACGAACATGGTTCGCTTCTCGAAGTAAAGAAGAACTATGTCAGGCCTCGAGTGCGCAACAGAAACAATTGTCGAGAATATGAAGTTCCAGTATATCTGACACCTCTCATTCTCGATAATTGACTCTATTTCCCTAGGAGCGTTTGGCGGAGTGATATTTGGGCTGATGCCGTAAGAGTGACAGAGATAGTTATAAAGCACTCTTAGTGCTGCATTGTATCTTTGGATGTGTTCCACTCCAGCATGAGTTGGACAACTAGATAGTATATGTCCTAGATGCTCAGGGTGTGCATTACATGCACTGCAGTTTTCTTCGTGAATGTCTTGGCTCAAAATGTGGCCCGACTTCAATCCGGGTGATGTGAGGAAAGCAAACGTTAGCTCATACGACATCGAATGATCCTCAACATTCCTGTGAAAGATGCCGTGCATCCTCTTGTCGAGGAACTTTTCGCGGTAGTTTTTCTCTTGTGCTTTCTAAATCTGGGCCACCTTTACGGTGTGAGATGTAAAGTCGCGAAACAGAAGATTTAAGGTGCATACTTTTGTTCATGTGCATAAATTTCGTCACCCGATGTCGAGGGATCTGAGCTCGTCCTTTGTCCATGGAACCACTCCAAATGAATAGAGTACTACCGGGACGGCAAGCATGTTCGCTGCACATACTTTGGTCCTCGCCAACAGTTCGGAGGACTAAATCTGCCGGGTAAGACGTTTCTATCTGCATGGGAAAGCATTCTTAATAGATGTTAGATCCTGAATGCGGTTTTGTGGCACGTCCAGGTATGTATAAGTCTCTCCAGCATCAAGGTGTCGTATAACGTTTTTGTCCACGAGATCAGGGTCTTCGGAGATGCCATAAAGTTTGACTCGTTTCAAATTAAGCTTGGCTTATTTTTCTAACTCAAACTCCATTCCAGTTTCTTGAGTGTACTCTTTGACAACTTCTAGAGCTAGATCTAGTTGCTCTTCATTTTTAGCATAGATCTTGAGATCATCCAAGTAAAATACATCAGTGACCTTATGCTTTCGAGATCCAGGTTTGCCGCTGAAGTATCCTTGGGAAATGCAAATGTTATTGCGAAGTGCAATAGATAGTGGCAATAATGTTAAGCAAACGAGGAGAGGGCTCATCAATCGCTCTATGCACCTCACTATGTGTGGATAAACCTTTAAGCTTTCCAACAGACAGATGATAAGTCTATGGGAGGCTGAATCGAAAACTTTGGAAACTTTGCGTCTTTGCAAACATATATATCGACGAGCAGGTTCTCCCGATATCCTGCTGCGCCTTTCTTGCGGAATAGTTCTTCATACCTCTTGATACTTTTTTCTCCTCTTCGGTAGTGATAGGTGGTCATTCTTTTTCAAGTGTTATGAGGGCACTGTCAGCACTTTGAAACTATTTATGTTCTTTGTGTCTTCATTCAGTGGATGCTGGACTTCGTAGACTTCTCTCCAAAATGCCTCAAACTCCTTTGGTTTGGACGGGTGGTCGACAATAACTGAAGGATCTTGGAAGAGTCTAGATGAATCAGAGCTGGACTATCCATTTTCTCTGACCCACCTCTCCCTCCGCTTTAGACTTCTCCTAGCGTATTATAGTATCCGTATTCTCTCAATATTCTACCTGATGGTCAACAGCTTGGACTTGTTGAGTATGTGATGACGGATCCAACGTTCGCCCGCGAACTGTCGAACTTTGGCAGTGAAATTCCTGCCGGATGTTATGTAGTCAATCACACACTGAATATGGAACGCGTACTTTCTTGCCCAGTCTATCTTTGTGCTGAGTTTATGTATTCATATTTTGGTCTTTACTTCGGAAAAACCTCCACGCAGCGCGTCATCCAGTTCAGATAGATTTTTGGGCTTGAATGAAACCTGGATGTTGATGTTTCTCCTGACCCTAAAGCATCGCTCTGCCTCTATTAAACGCCTGCTCGCTGTTGGTCTGAGTATCGCCTATCTTTTATTGTTGCCGGCGGCTTGTTCTGGCTGCGTTTGAGTAAGCGCTTTACTTACATAACTCCTTTTCCGGAGTTCGTCTCCACGGTTTCACAGACGTGGATGCGAAAAGTGTGAGAGCTCTCAGTGTTTCTTGCACCACAGAGCATGCAGTCGCGCCATGTAACCTTCTTGTTTAGAGTCTATACTGGTATCGTAGCATTCCAGCAGGTCGTCCCTGAGTTGATCTGTCCACTTGAAGTATTGCGATTTTGGTGGTCCATCGCATTGACTCTGTCTTGATTGGCTCCCCCAACTCAAGAGTAATTGGCATCGTTGTCATCGCAGCTAGGGCAAAGGGTTTGTCCATCATTGTAGATCCCTGCATGCAAGGATAAGTCTGCATACTCTGAGAGGTCGCCCGGTATCCCAGAGTCAACGTTTGAGATAACTTACCCAGGTTAATTCCTTCGGGACCATCCCTGGACAATTATCCGCGACTACTTATTAATTATTGTAACCATATTCAGCAGAAACCCTTGGTACAGAAAGACTCTATCGGCAACCTGAGGACGCGTCCGGTGCACAGTGGGCTAAATCGAGAATTTACTATTCAAAATCACCTGCAGCCTACAATTCTCAACCAATTTTCAATTTCTTTGCTCAGAAGTGATCAGCGATAGTTGCACGAGGGCCTCTATGGATTCGATTTTTTAATTTTTGTCATTTTCTATTTTTTATATTAATAAAAAACGAGCGAAAATGAGACATTTTTTAATTAATATTTTTTATCCTCAAATAAATAACTTAAATTATCCCATTCTCAACAAAAATGAATGACGAAGTATCCAAAGAATATAAATAATTTACAGGATATCGAATCCAATTGTTATAAACAAATTGTATTAACAAAATGTCAATATAAATGAAATTTTTCTTGAAAAGTGTATTTGTAAGTTGAAATCGCTTGATTTTATCAACAATATCACGTTTGATCATGAAAATTCGTTGTATGGTATAATTTGTTTATTTTATAAACAAA
>JAABKJ010008807.1:0-11360 GCA_011634705.1 Andricus grossulariae
GTTAAAAATTCATCTATTTGGTAGAAAATTCAAGTATTTTGTTGAAAAGTCGTCTTTTTGGGTAGAAAATTAATCTTTTTTGTTGAAAATTCAACTTATTGCTTGACAATTCAACGATTTGGTAGAAAATTCATATTTTTTGTTTAAAAGTCGTCTTTTTGTGTTGAAAATTATTCTTGTTTGTTGAAAGAGCAATTTTTTGGTTGATAATTCAACTATCTTGTTGAAAATTCAACAATCTTTTTAAAAATTCATATATTCGGTTAAAAAGTCATCCTTTTGGGTAGTACATTATTCTTGTTTGTTGAAGGTTAAACTTTTTGGTCGATAATTCAACTATCTTGTTGAAAATTTATATATTTGGTTTAAAAGTCATCTTAATGGGTAGAAAATTATTCTTGTTTGTTAAAAGTTCAACTTATTGGTTGATAATTCAAATATCTTGTTAGAAATTCATCTTTTTGTATTGAAAAGTATCTTTTTTGTTGAAAATTTATTTTTGATTATTTAAAAACTACTTCCAGTCCACTATAATACAGTCAACAGTTCTTTCTTTCTTTAGGCATCTTTTAAAAAATGCCATTAACTGGAATGGTCGAGCAAGGTTTAGATTCATTGTGTTGGATCTGAAAAAAATCAAAATTTCATTAAATTCTGCTATACGATTAAATATTCTTTTAATGAATAAAAAAATTATTTCACCATCAACGACCAAAAAAACCCAAGTATAAATGTTATAAACGAAGTTTTTTAGCACGTCGAGCAACGAATAAGAAAGTGAGGTTATAGTGCAAAAAAGTTACAGCATTAAGTCTATACGTACCTTTATAGCATACTAAAAAAAAGAGTGGCATCTTTTTGTACAATTGGTCCCAATTCCCAATTCTCAATCTATTTAACACTTTCACGCAGAAACGAACAATAAATGATCTTCAAATTGTCGATGCTTTCTCGAGGTTCACTGTCAAAAATGTTAGAGAGCTACAGTGGATAATTTAATCTTATATGAGCACCTCACCCGGGTCTAGAAACTTTGCGCAAATGATTAACGAGGTGGATTGAGAATTATTCAAAGCGATTTATTCACATGACGTTAACGGTTTATCTGTTTACTGATCGTCACTTTCACAAAGTTGTCTTCCTTCCGTCAGTTCGTTGCCAAATAATCGAATAGCAGACTAATCGAATACATTCGAGATTAGCGCGGCAAATTCAAATCTGAATAAGTATAAACTCTAAAAATAATAAAAAAAGAAACCTACAATAATTAATAATAACTTCATATATTTATATTTATCAACTAATTGAATGCGTCCTTAAACAAACATTTTTAGAAATTTGGTTCAAATTAAATGAAGATTTTTCTACTTTTTTGCCGTTTTTTAAAATTCTTTGCATACGAAAAGTTAGATTTAACTAATTTAACTTCAGGTCAGTCACTGAACTGAAAATTAGTTGAATATTCGCTAATTAAGACATGGAATAATTTTAAATTTATTTATTTCTAATTTTTAACTCAACCCTGATTTACAGAGGGTAGCCCGATGTGGCCCCGATCGGGACCACAGCAGGAGCCATGATCGGGGCCACATTGGGCTAATCCGATCAGGGTAAAACATTCAAGCTTTTCAGGTTACAATTTTCATTGTCATGTTAAATAACAATTAAAAATTATCAATTTGAAACGAAGAAAATCAAAATAAATGTTGGTATTTAATTCTTTTCCCAATTGCAAGAGGAACTTTTTTGGTTTCAAATTTGTATTGAGTGAAGGAATGGGAAGTATAGTATTTTAAACATTTTTATCAAGCTTGAAATGAGAAAATTTGTGTTCTTAATTATTGTTAAATTGGCAGTAAATTTTATATTGTTAAGGTTCTTATTGAGTTAGGAGGGATATAATTTTTTTTTTTAATTGGGAGAGGCCATTTTTGCATTTCAAGATTTTTATTGTGTTTGGGAAAGAATTTGTTATTTTCGATATTTTTCTGCATTGGAACACGATAATTTAAAAAAAAAAATTTTATTGAGTAGGAGGGGAGGAAATGTTCATTTTAAATTTTTTTCTGTATTGGAAAAAGGATATATTTTTATTTTTATGATTCTTATAGAACCAGAAGGGAGGAAATTTTTGTTTTCAAGTTTTTCTAAATAGGAAGAGGCATTTATTTTGTTTTTAATGTTTTTATTGTGTTGGAAGAGGGACATGTTCGATTTGTTAACATTTTTATTATTGCGAGTTGAAATGGAGGATTAGTTTTAATTCAGAGAATTTAAAACAATAGCGTCGATTTATATTTTGTAACCAGAAATCTTTGAATTGTTTAATTTATAAAAGTGTAAAAATTTTGCAGTTCAATTGCACTTAATTGAAGATTTTTAATCGAAAAGTGTTAGAAGCAATTATAAACCAAATATTAAAAACTAAACAATTTTAAATTGAATTGTTAGAAATAGAAAGCATTAAATGGTAAACATTTCAGAGTAAAACCTTGAAACTCTTAATGTTACAATTTTTATTGTAATTTTCAAATAACCATTGAAAATTATTAATTTGAAACGACCAAAATTAAGATGAATAACAAAAATTTGGTATTCAATTTTTTCCCAATTGCGCTTTTAGTATAGTCTTTTAGAATTCTCGCATATCCTGGTTGCATATATTACTAGCGGCTCTCATTTCAATACACATTCTTATTTAAGAATACTAGAATTTCGTACATGTCTTATAACTTATGTTACTTAAAATATTTACTATTGGTGATATCTTCTACAAAAATTGCTATTGGCCATTATCACTTTTTCCCTCTCACAGTTTTCAAACAGTAAATAAGACTTTTTCCAAACGTGAATACTAGTTTTTGCTCGATCAAGCTTATAATAATAAATACATAAGTACCATCATCTCTTATTATTGTAGGAATCTTTATACCAGTATCCCGATTATCCCTAAATATATAAATATATAAATTCCTCCTTAACATCCGATTTTTTAATCCTTCTAGTCGATCCGAACCCTGATAGTTTACTTTCGAATAGATAAAATATCAACTTTTTAAGCTTTGAAAATTTACATTCAAAAATTTAATGAACAGAAAAAATGTTTGCAAACCGGGGAATGAACGGGAATTTTGATCCTATGCTTTAGTGACCATTATGAAAAGTGTTCCTTCGTTGTATGTCAATTTTTCAAAATATAGCTTGAGGAATATTGTACACTTGAGAAAATATAGCCTGGAGGAAGTTTGAACTGCCAGAGTTCAGAGAAAACAGAAAGCTTTCCTACCATCAGTAAATCTACATTCTTCCGCCCTCTTATTGTTCGAATTCAAGAAAAACTTTTACTATTGCGGAAAGTCGCAAAAAGTTACTGTTATTCTACCATATCACATCTCCAATCTAACCATCGATCTACGTTTCACTCGCTCCAGACACAAACGCGCGCGTTAGAAGCTTGGGTGAGGGGAAGAGCGTCGTAAATTTTCACTCTTTTGCCAGTAGAGCACCGATAAAAAATGACACGAAACCGCGTTCGTGAAGGACTGAGAGCTTTTGCGGCTTGACCGGCTTTAGACTCGACATCGTTGACTCGATAGCGTTTACGGAACACGCCTGTTACAGCTTTAACAGGATTGGACAACGGTTTGATTAATCGTTTAATATCAACATATTGTACCGTGGCTCGACTCTTTTGTCAACAAAATTTAATGCTGAGTACGTCACTCGCTGCATTGTCACAACTACTTTTCACCAAAAGGCCTCAAACAATTTGTTAGGAAAGAAGAGATAGAGACAAAGAATAAATTTGATGTCGCATTTATTTTCCCGCATATGGAAAATATTTTCAGTGTAAAAAGTGATTGTGTCAGAAGGCACTCACATACAGAACAAAGTATTACTAAACGAAATTATTATTCTCGCACAGTCTGCTAAGTTGAAGTATTTTGCATATCATTTAGAAGTACTCACTCACGAGGTGGGTCTTGCCAAGAATTATTAGAATTTTTATTAATTAAAGTCAGAATCTGAAAAAAAATTATTTGTAGGAGCTGTACTTGATACAGGGTTGCTACAGGTCAGGGAATTCTGGAAAGTCAGGGAATTTAAAAATGGTCAGGAAAAGTCAGGGAATGTCAGGGTAAACCTGAAAGAGTCAGGGAATTTTCGATAGACTCAAGTTGAAGTTTAGGGTTCATCCACAAATTACGTAAGGCGTTTTTATGACATTTTCAACTCTCCTCTCTCCATGTAAGATAACGTTAGATTTGCCCCCCCCCCCCTCCACAAATCTTATCAAGATTTTATAAACTTAGGGTAAAAATTAAACTACTTAGTTGAAAGTGGAACACCTATGTTGAAAGTAGAAATTTTTTTTTTTTAATTAATTGCTTTACCTGAAATTTAAATTATTGCATTTTTTTGGTTCAAAGTTCATTGCTTTGGTTGAAAATTTAACTATTCCATTATTTATTGACAATCCATCTCTTTTTATTTGTTGTTGAAAATTAAACTATTTCGCTGAAAGTTCATGTATTTGATTAAAAATTCACCTTTTGCGTTAGAAAATTAATGATTTTAATTGCTTGGTTGAAAGTTTATCTTAAAGGTAGATTATTAATACTAATATTACTACTAATAATATTAATAATAATTAATGTTATCTTTTTTAGTTGAAACTTCATATATTTCGTTGGCAAATTCGTCTTTCTTAATATATAATTAATCTCCTTGGGAGAGCATTCATCTTTCTTTGTTGAAAAACGAAGTAACTGGTTAAAAATTCATCTATTTCGTTGAAAATGCAATACCTCTAAGTTGTTATTATAAGTGGATTTACTATTTTTTAGTACAAATTTTTCATACATAAGTTCTTCCAATCTATATGTGCGTTTTTGCTAAAAGTCTTGAAGTAGGATTTTGTAGCAACCCTATTAATAGTTAAAAGAAATTGGGCACAATAGAAAAAATGATAAACGGAACCAAATGTCTTTATGATAATTTTTTATTTGACGCTCCGAAGAGAAGATAAGAGTTCCATTTTTTGTCAGTCTTTTGTCATCCATGTCCACGTATAATGTGTTTGTGTTCGTGATTCTCACGCTCGTCTCAATCTTTTCTCGTTTTGTTTTCTTACCTCGACGTTGGAACATTACATTATATGGACGAGATACGAAGAAAAGAATGAAAATGAGATTCGATTACGTATTCGACCATGGACATGGGCATTTTCTTTGAAGCGTCGACAAACTTCATTTTTAAATTACTCAACGTCCTCCTAGATTGTCTCCACAATATGATAGAGTACACTTTCTGTCCTCTTTTTATTTACGTGTACCCTGGACCAATAAACCAGGAAAATGACAATTTTATTTGAAAACGTGAAACAGAACGAAGATGTAGTTCCAAAGGCAGCTTTCCATTAAGTAGGTCAGCTCTTCATTTTGTTTTAGACATTATCATTTTATTATAATTAAATACCGACAATTGTTGTTAACTGCACTGATTCGTGAATAATTAGTGGTAATAATACTAAATAATAGTCATTAGATGAGGAATTAAGTTCCATTAATTAC
The DNA here is from genome assembly GCA_011634705.1 of Andricus grossulariae. Classification (NCBI taxonomy): domain Eukaryota; kingdom Metazoa; phylum Arthropoda; class Insecta; order Hymenoptera; family Cynipidae; genus Andricus; species Andricus grossulariae. Next base: position 5,574 of record JAABKJ010008807.1, read on the forward strand.
GTGAGGATGACTTTTGAAGTTTGAGACCTCCCCCCCCCCCACTATTGTGAGGATTCCTAAGATTAGAATGACCAAGGAATCAAGGGATCAAGGGAATTAAAAATATTTCAAAGTATTTAACAGATTTCAAGAGATTAAAAGCTATTTCACAGGTCTACAAAGTATTTCAAAGAATTACCAAATTTTTGCAGAATTTAACGAGATTTCCGATTTCAAGAGTTTGAAGAAATTACCTAGTACATTTTCAGATAGAATCTCAATTTTTTAAGGGATTCCATAAGATTTTCAGAGACTTCAAGGAGTTTAATCAGATTCCCGGAGATTTTACTGGATTCCAAAGGATTCAAAGGATTTTAAGGTAGTTCAAAATATTTTAAAGTATATCCACGGATTTTAGAGGATTTCGTAAGATTTCGAAAGATTTTACGGAATCTCAAACTATATAATTTGAATCCTTTGGAAGTTTGACTAATTTCAATCAGTGACTAAATTCTAGCTATGAATTGGTCAGTCTATACTGACGAATTAGTAAGAATTACTAATTGATCAGTAAAAATAACTGATCCACAACTAGAACTCAGTAATTGATTGGAATTAATAAAAAATTTAACTGATTCAAATTTAGAGTGAAGGATTTCCGAATAATATAAAGGATTTTAATATATTGTAAGGGATTTCAAGAAACTTTGAAGGATTCCTACTGATTTTAAAGGATCATAAGATATTGTTTTCATTGAATTTCGAAATATGTTAAAGTATTTCATGCGATACCGAAGCGTTTTCACAAATTTTGAAGTATATCAGGCGATTTTAATAAGATTTCAAAAGATTTCAGGGGATTTGAAAAGGTTTGCAAAGATTTCAAAGGATTTTAATGGGTTTTAAGAGATATAAAGGGGGTTTAAATGATTTTAAGGGATTTTAAGGAACCCTAACAGCTTTTGAAAGAGTTTAATCAATTTTAATATATTTTAAGCGATTCCAAAAGTCCGGAAAGTTTTCCATGGATTTTAAAGATTTCAATGAATGTTGAAGGAATTTTAGGAGTTCCCATAGAATTTTGAAATATTTCAAGGATTTTCACCGATTTTTAGAGATTTTAAGGCATTTTCATGGATTTCAAAGGATTATACGGGATTTTGAATATTTCAAGCGAATTCAAGGATCTTCAGTTTTTAAAGGTTTCGTAACTTTTCCAGAAACATTGGATAAAACCTGAAAATACTGGTTGATATTTTTCTGAACGTGAATGACTATCTTTACCAATATATTCAAAGAATTTAATACGCGGAAGATTTGCATTTTTCAAGTGGTTTTTCATTCTCAGAAGAACGTTTGAGAAAAATTGGTTTCAAGCAGCTGGTGAACTACTATCTCGTCTTCACCCTCTCCCCTTTTACCACCTAACTCTTCGAGCGACCATAGCATCTTACAAGGGTAAAAGTAATTTTTCCCGACAGCCCCGACGGTCTGTTCAATTTAAGAAGGTACATAAATGTTGAAAAGATGAAATGTAGACAGTTTTTCTCGGGAAAAATCGAGGGAGAAGGATGATGAAAATAATCACTCTCTTAATTCACATTGGAAAGCACTTCATGCCTACCATTTGATTATCGATTCCATCGGTTTGTGTTATACAGCACGAAGAGCGGTTTTGCAAGATTTCTGGATTTTATTTATTATTCTTTCACTAAGTCATTTTTAAAATTGGCTGTGTTTTATATTTTTTATTTGTTTCTTAGAGCAATTATTCAAATTTTGAAATTTTTGAAGCATTTACATTCGAATTGATTAGCTTTCTGCTTCAGTTTTTTTCTCCCAATAAAGAAGCACCGAAGTAGCACCAAAGAATAGATTTTGGCGCGGTCGCAAGGGTTGGATGATTTATTGCAGTACGTCAATAAAAAATGACGAGTTGCACAAAGTTTCCACCCTCATCGGGGAATTCTAAATCATCGCCAGGTTACTTGTCGGCCTAGCCAGGTTCGCACCAATAGAGCGAGAATGTTGCGAATGCGATAGGGATTGAGGCTGCGGCTGTTCCATCAGGACGAGGAAGAGGGTGAAGACTTGGCAAAGTCAATTTATTCAGTAGCGAATCATAGCGAAAAGAAATAATACCGCGACTAATTTTTCAAAATTCAGACTAGCAACTCCACGTCTGCAACACTGACGAATGGGACTTTTTGAACTCTTTTATTTTTTTCAATAATTACTTTGCTCTTGGTATATCTAACCAATTTTCAAAATGAAAGAACCTCGATTGAAAACTTTTTGCGACTAGGGAAGGTTTGAGCGAAATTTCGACTCGCATTGGGAGGCAGATGAATGGAACAAAAATAAAAGGATAAGAAACGCCACTGGCAAACTCGGTATAATTTTTCAATTGCTAGAATAGCTTTGCCGCTCCCATTCTGAAAGGATACTTCTTTTGATGAAATTCGGAGGAAAATGGCATGACCGTTTCGAGCCTCTCGAATCCACCAAGAGTGGGAAACGCCTCAGAAAGTTTTTGGTCTGAAGTTGAATTAGATAAGTTTCCCGTTTAGCCAGCTTCAGACGAGCCTGGCTTAATTTCATTTGGGTTCGACTTTAGCTTGGTTTGCTCTGCTTTCACGCGGAGTAAGCATTTGGCAGCTCCACAGCAGCCAGTGCGATCCCAAAGTGACAAATTGGTTCTATTGGTTTTGTACTATCGCATGCAAGAGACCCACCGATTCAAATTCAAAACTGCTAAACTCCTTCCTAGAGTTTAATCTCCCAATGGATTAAGTCGTTCCTCTCGATCACCGCATAACTTTTCATTCAAGCTTGCGGCATATCTTCATGAATAAAGACTTCACGTTCATGCTGTTATAGAGAAATTTCTTCTTCATTTTGCCAGCATCTTTAAAGCGGAAAATTCTATTTCACCTAAGTAAGCTATGTCTTTTTCCAAGAAGAGATTCGTTTTTTAGATATGAAAATTTATATCCTCATGAACTGGGAACATGGAGTAAAAACTGTAAGGAAAGTTCATTGCGCGGAAGAAATTCTGCTCGCTAACGAATCGCAACACGGTAGATATCTCCAAGACGTCGGCTTAATTTTCCCAATCCCTCGGGTAATTTGTTCCGGATAACAGGGACATTAAGTAGACGTATACCCAGCTATAGGTTCCGGGCTAGCTCTCTTTTTACCCCCACCCCTTGCCCCTTTTTTCCACTTTTTCCTGCCAGTAGGTGGTTACCAGTATGGGGGCATCTACGGATTACATAGAATGGCCAAGGGCAATTTTACGGAGGCCGAGCAGCTCAGTCCACCATGACCTTTTCCCTCATTCTCGATCTCATCCCCCATCACCACCTCAAACTACTTTTTCTTCTTTTATACCTACAGAGATGTACCCATAAGGTCTTAAATTATAGTCTTCTACTCCCCTTGCTTTTATCATGAGTACACAAACCCGAGCATATAAATATTACAACTCTGACATAAAAAAGTCAGATATGACTTCGTAAAAAATGTAGAATTCACCCAAATTAGAAAAGATATGAATTTCAGGATAAAAAATTCGTGCTTTTTCGGAAATCATCTCGAGTAGGTTTTTTCACAGCGTGTTTCAAATTTTATGATCTGAGTTTAATAAATTGGAATATTTCAATGGGAATTAGGATAATTAGCATAATGATTGGCCACCCTCCATTCATTGGCCACTTTTTTTGAATATGCTTATATTAAAAAATACTCACAAATAAAACTGCTAATTAGTAGGTGATGCTGAGAGCGAAAAGTTGTTGAGGTTAGGATTGTCCTCTTTCAGATTATTATTATTTTCGTAATAGTTACGATAGATTTTATTCAAAAGTTTTGGATTTTCATTGAATTTGGTGATTACAGATACACAAGAGTAGTATTCTAACCTTAAAATTATGTGAGTATATCGATAAATGGGTGGCCAATCATTATCATCGTGAATAAATCGAAAAAACAATGATTGACCATACTATCTAAAAAGCAATGAATTAATACTTGTGATTTGCAATTGATATATTCGACTCTCGATCAGCGCTATTTCAGATGGATTTTATTTCGAAACCAACGGAACAGTTGCGAGTTTGCGAAATCTTACATTCGAAGTGATTTAAGTCGTTTTGAATTTTTCTCAAATTAAACTCAATTAAAAAAAATCCCATGTTCCAAGCGAGCTCAATGGGTAATTAGTTTGCATTGGAAATTCGACTCACGTGACTGTACACCACTGACTAATACATTTTCAAACAAAAAATTTAATTGTGTAGACATTCTACAGACAATGTAAATAATTGTTTCTCACTTTGACTTACGAATAATGAGCTGAAAGAATGTCAAAAAACAGTTTGTGACCTAGGCCAATCATTAATTTATTATGAAATTTAGAGGCTAATATATATAACCATATAACGTTGGTTAAATTAACAATTTTAACCTGAACAATATTTTCTAAAACACGCGTAGATTTCCCCTTTAAAATGTGGAGCAACTAACGTTGGGTCTATTTTTGTCATTTTTTATAAGTCATTTTAAAAGTTGCTCAATTTCCAAGTGGACTGTACGTAGTGCAAATCCTTAAGTGGACATATCATTGTACCAATTAACCTAACTTTTGGTTCATTCGAGTTTAATCTTCCCTCACCCTATCCCTAACCTTTTAATTTTCTTCAACTTGAAAGGTTAGGGATATGTGAAGGGAAGACAAATTAAGAAGGTATGAAGCATAGAGGGTGGGAGGAATGGGAAACGGATAGTTGATGAAAGGGGAAGAGCGCGCTTACTAGAAGAAGTTAGTGAAGGGATTGAAGAGGTGAGATACTCGGCGGGGATTTGACTATATTAAGGGTCATGCAATTTTTTCAACAAAATGTCTTATTGAAGACTCGTTATCATAATACTTTAAAAATGGACAACAATTCATAAATTTGTATAAATAATTTTTTAAACAAATGCACAATTTGACTGTTTTTCAATGTTTAAGAACAATTTTTAACTATTTAAACATTTTGTATAAAGAAATGTTGAAACCATTAATAATTATTTTCCAAATAAAAAGTATCTTAGCAAAGAGTCATTCTTTAAATATTGAAGAATTGTTGTCTCGTTTCAAGTATCATATGAAGAATCTTCAGTAACACATTTTTAGTTTATTCCGTGAAAAAAATTGAGTCTAGTGATTGAAAAATAGTTCAACGTTACATTTGTTGATAAAAATTGTTGAAATAAAGACTTATATCTTATTGTTTAGTTCAAATTGTAAAGTCTTATTTCGAAGAGTCATTGGCAAGACATTTGTAGTTAATTCCGTTCAAAACATTAAGCGCATTCATGGAAAGATAGCCTGACTATGCATTTGTTTAAAAAAATTGTTGAATGAATTACCAACTGATGTCAGTTTGCGAAGGATCATATCAAAGAGTCACCGAAACGGCATTTTTAGTTGATTGTGTGAAAAAATTGAGGCCATTAAATTAAAAATATTCGATCTTAAATTTGTTTATAAAAGTTGTTTGAAAAATTGCCAAATTACATTCGTAATATCAAATTAATTGAAGCGCCGCATGCTCTAAATCCCAGAGTTTTCGATTTTTTGACTGTAAGATTTTAGGAGTTATTCATTATATTATTATTAAAGTCTCATTAAAATCAAAATTAACATTTATTTGTATTTAAAAAAGTTAATAATTTTTTTCTGAACAGTTTTATAAACATCGTTTGAATATTTTCAATCGCAAAGTCTATCGACGTAACTTTCAGGTACAATAAACTTCTAGC
>JAABKJ010008808.1:0-11360 GCA_011634705.1 Andricus grossulariae
AATACCCTAGCAGGTAGGCTTATGCTGAAAATTCTACTATCTTGGTCTCCAAATCCTAGACGAAGAAGGTACGGAGTTTTCTCATCTTTAATCTGGTAACCTAGAGGAATAGGATATTTGTTTAAAGGAGGACTAGGATGTCTGGTGATTACAGGATTAACAGGATCAGGTAACAACATCCCAAAGTTTTCATCAAAGCCGGCACTTGAAATTGATCCTGCAAAAAGAAATATAAAAATGGATTAATTTTATTACTCACAATAAAATTTACTTTTTATAACTAGGGTTACTCAAAATGTCATATCATGACCGCAAGTGACTAGCAGCAGCTTCGTAAGTTAATTAGTAATCCAGGTTTTAATTATATGATGAGTCCGCTGTTTAGGTCAAATGACGCCCTCTTGACTACATATGTTATATCTGTAATTTTGAGTCGTTGCGTTGGTTTATTAATTTTAATAATCAATATTATCGACACAAAAAATATAATACAACAGACTCTCGGATTAGGAACTCGCGGTTCAGGAATTCCTACAAATGCTGAACCACGCAGTTTCTCAGCACGCAGGGAGAGAGACGGTTGGACTATCGCTTTGGAAGGGCCGCAGTGTGCGAGTACTAAGTCAAGTATATTGCGCAATATTATGAATTCTAGTTAGAAACGGTTCGGGCGTCCGGAAGTATGGTGTAGTTGAATTTTCAAGCCAAAAAGCGATATATACTTCAATTAGGATGCAATCAAAAATTTATTCAAAATTATATACATGCAGATATATTTACCAATATAATTGAATACAAGCGCTGAAGCAAGGAACAAAGTACAAAAGTGCTTCATATTTCTTCAGCCAGAGGAAACTGATCTTCAGAGAAATTCCGGATCGCACTGTGACTAATGCATATTGCTCACAATATTTCGCTATATAAACCAGTTCCTATCTTATTTCATCTTCTGAAGTATTCCGATAAAATTTAGTATACAATGAAAGTTTGTACCTCTCAAAAATTTATTGGTTCTAAAAAATGTTTCCTTATCCATTCCAAAGTTGTTGAAAAGATTGAGTGATCTCTTGGTTACTATTATTTTATTCTACATACATATACGGATAAACTTATAGTTTTACAACGTATTTTTATAATATTTACTCTCAAAAACTGACAATATTATAACAGAATATAGCTCCACTATTGCAAAAATACTATTTTGCATATTAAGCTCTGAATTTACTAATTATTATTGGAAGGAGCCTGAAGAAAGGTTCATTCGTGCCTAGAAAACACTAATAAGTCAAATATCGACAACTGTCATTGGTTGGTTGTGAATTCTCTTTCGTTAAAGCTCCTTTGGCTTTAACCATCAAGTAGCTCGTACTTCGCATTCGATTTCATCCAAAATGTAAACTTTTCTACATTATGTTCAACACTATTATATCAAAAGTATATGACGTCTATTTCTGTACCTTTGCTTGGGATTGATAATTCAGATATTGCAAAATAAATTACAAATTTTATTTATCATGATTACTTTCATATTTGTTAGTTATTTTGCATTCAGTTTTATTCTCAGCTGTCCTGGAAATTCGTGGTTATATTTATAATTTAAAGAAATACGCATCCTATAAAAAATAATTTTGTTCATAAACATTTTATTGCAACTTGTGTCGTTTTACGGTAAATTTAATTTGTTTATTTTCAAACATTATTTTTTACGATATAAACCAAAAATACTCATCCTAGAATAAAGTGGTTCTGAGAAACTTTGTACACATAATTTAGGCGAAAAATTTTGTCAAACAAAATGTTATTGTAGTTTGTGTCGTTTTTATGAAAAGGTAATTTTTTACTTTTAACGTATTTTTATAAAGAAAAGTTTATGTGTATCTCTTTTGGTTGGGCAACTTTTGTCTCTTCATTTCATTTTCAATTTCATTTTTCTTCTGATTATTTTTTTCATAGCTTGTGTCGTTTGTACAAAAATTTAATTTTTTTGATTAAAATGTTATTGTTTACAATTTTTTACTTATCAGGCATAGTTCGACCGCAAAGGGAATTATTCATGATTTGTTGTGTTATGATAATCTTGTAGATACGAGTATTTCAAAAGGCAACGTTTTTCTCCTCCTGACTTTTTTCATATCGTGCGTAGCTTGGCTTGAAATTTTCATTTTTTTTTTTTTTAATTTTGTAAATGCTATTTCAGAATATTTCTGAATATTATTGAAAACAGAGAAAATTTTAATTGAATTTTTATTTTAATATGAGGAAATAATTTTGTTCTTAAAATTTTGCTATCACACTATAATTTGTAAAAATTTTCACACTTTCAATTTTCTTTAATTTCTGAAGGATTTTAAAAAACGTTGGTAAGACTTTGAATTATATCAAAATATATTTTGAAATTCTAAGTATTTGAAAAGATTCTAAAATAATTTAAAACTTGAAAATAATAAAAAAATTGTTTAACAAAATGTTGATCTATGAAGATTCTGAAATAAAATTTTCAAGCTTTTTTTATGAGGTTGACAGATTTTAAGATGATAACATTTTTGGCTACGATTCCAGCGAAAATTCAAGTTGATTTTTCATTTAAAAAATATAATTTTTAATACTTTAAAACATTGCAAATGATTTCCTAAATTTTTGGAAGAGTATATTGAAGATTATAAAGCAACGAAGACGAAACGAAATGTCGATTTTTGAAGATTTGAAACAAAAAATTTAGAATTTTTTCAACAATTTTGAAAAATTCCGGGCGTATAAAAAATTTTCTTAAGATTTTTGGGAAAATTTTAAATGATTTTTTTTTATTATGCAAAATTTATTTCAAGAAAATATTTAAGAATGTTTTGAAACGTTCGAAGATATTTCCAGCACAGACTAAAAAGAATCTGGAATATTTTGAGGAATTTTTATATTATGCAGAACTTTGTCCAAATTTTGAGAAACATTAGAATAAGTTAAAAAAAAAATATTTGGCTTCCATTTCCAGCATGGAAGTGTGAGGCAGTGGTGAATTTTTGATGCTGAGTTTTTCTGATATTTGTGGTCAAATTTGAGAAAATGGAAGGTAGGATTAAGAAAATAGAAAGATTAAACCGAGAGTATGGAGGCGGGTAGAGTGGGAAAAAGGGGAATGAAAAGTTGAGAAAAATAGAACAAGAAATAAAAAAGAAAGAGAGAGAAGAACGACCAAAGGAACATGGTGATAAAGGGTCTAAGGTTAGAGGGAAAGGAGCTGGATGAACGAGTGGAAAAAGAACTAAAAAGGATTGATGACAAGGTAGAGATAGAGAAAGTGCGAAGTAGAGGAAAAGAGCGGAATAGGAAAGAAAAAAGAGAAGAAGAACTAAAGTATGGTAGATTGGAGCATATGCTACTGGAGAATAGCATGCTTGGAAAGGAAAGATTGGGAGTTTATGAGAAATTTGACACAATGGGATGTAGTAGTAATTATGGTGATGTGGCTAGATGAAAAGGATGGAAAGGAGAAAGGAGAAGATTACAAAGAGGTTACAAATGGCAGGTTCAAACTGCAGAGAGAAAGAATGAAAAAGGCAGAGCAATGGGAGGAATGCTAATGGGAGTAAGGCAAAAATGTATAACAGAGAAGGATTGAAAGAGATGAAAGAGCAACAAGAAGGATTTATAGTAGAAGGGACAAGTATGGGAGGAGAGAGGTGGAAGATAGTGGACGTTTATGTGAAAGGTGATATGCAGGGGAAATGAGAGGAGATGAGAGAACTGATGGAAGAAAATAAGCAAGAGATTAGGTTTATAATAGAAGGAGATTTTAATATGCGAACAGGAGATAGAGGCCGAAGGAAATGGAATGGACAACGAGGAAGAAAATCCAAAGATAAGCTACTGAATGAGGAGGGAAATAAATTATTATAGGGCCTAGACGAGACGTGATGTTGATCCTGAACGGAAGTATAGAGGGGCATGAGGAAGGAAAATATACACGTTCAGGAGGAAAAACTTTCCCATAATAGTGACATTGGAGGGAGAAAAGAGTAATAACAATAAGGCTAAAAAGGAAGAAAAAGTAAAAAGAGCAGGAAGAACGGATTGTTCAATGGAAGGTTGAGAACAGTTTAAGGAAAAGGTCAGAAGTGTCAAAATGGGGAAGAAAATGTAAACGAGGAGATTGAAATGATGATAGGAGAAATAAAAAGAGTATTAGAGTGCACAAGCAAAAAAAAAGGTTAGTGAAGGAGGGTATAGAAGTGGATGGCATGAGAAATGTAAACGGAAGAAGAAGGAAGTGAGAAGGGAAATAAGAAAATGGAGAAGAGAGACAAGTTGTAGAAGAAATATAGGAGTAAAAAGAAGAAGTATACTGAGTTCTGTGATCAAAAGAAAAGAGGAGGAAGATAAAAGGTTTGCAGAAGAGGCAGAGAAGGCTAGGACAGAAGAAGAGGTTTGGAAAGTGGTAATAGAAAGAAAAGAAAAAGTAGAAGAGTGAACCCGGATATTGAGATAGTGGAATGGAAAAAATATTTTATGAAATCACTAGGAGGGGTAGAGAGAAAAGTTAGGAAAGGAGGAAAATATGGTAGGGAAGCAGATGAGGAGGAAGACATTACAAGGGAGGAAATAGTCAAGGTAATAAGGATAATGAAAGGTGAAAAGGCACCTGGTATAGATGAGATTCCAAATAAAGTCTGGAAATATGGGGTGAGAGAATTAAATGAATGGGCATGGACAATGCGCAATAGAGTATGGAGAGGAGAGGGATGGGCAGAGTTATGGAAGGAAGAAGTGGTGGTACCCATAGAGAAGAAAGGCAAAGGGAAGGAGGTTAAAGATTATACAGGAGTGACACTAATGCCAACATTGTATAAAGTATATGTGACTGTTTTATCGGGGAGGTCAAAGTAAGAAGTTGAGAAAAAGAGATAGAACCACCGAATCCGTTTTTGATTTAAAATAAAAAATTTCTTCATTGAAATATCAATTATTATATTTTTTGTTTTAATTTTAATTTTAGCTTTGTAGAAACTTCCATTCCAAGACGGGATTTTTTTAATGATTATTCAACAATAACGTAATATTTATTCTTATTTTTGGTCTGATTTTAAAGAGAAGGATTTTCACTTGATTTCATGAATTACACACTTCTGTAGGTGAAATTTTCTAAATTTTGCAACGAGTTCAACGGAAAATTGCAAAATGATAATTTCTTTAGAATAACCATAGACTTTTAAAATGAATATTGTTGAGGTCGTTTATTAGAATAAGTTAAAAATAGTCGGATTCGAGGCTGAATTTTCTTTTTTGCGAAATCATTTCCTGGAGACAATGTAAACAAAAGTATACGATTTAATATTATTATACAGAAATTTTGTTTTAAATTTTGACTAAAAGAAAGTACAAAAAATGGGTAAAACTTCTTTCAAAAGTACGAAAAAGTTATGCCTAATTTTTTTTTACAAAATGGAACAGGATTCGTTGGTACCTAATGCATAGGCTTATTTATTTGGATGAAAAATAGTATTTTAAAGGGGAAGCAACGCAGGAATCGGGGATTCCACTAACGAATATATGGGCTTCCCCAAAACATTTTTCTTCAATAAATATATTTTAGAATTTACTCCACTGGGTTAAGAAGTTGACTTTTAATGAAAATTGACAAAAAAAATGTCCTATAAAGGAAAAGGGATCTCATTAATATTTCTTTCAAGATCCCTTTATTTCTGCATATTATTTTAATGTTGCTGAATTCTTTTTTGTCTTCAGAATTTTTATTTTAGAACCGTACAGGAAAATTTCAATAAATTTGCCAACTAAAACTCGATATAATAGAATCAAAAAACGACGCAAATATTTCGTGGAATAGTGAGTCTTGCAACATGACGTCGCGGATGTGGCCATGCTACGCTAGGTGGAAATGTCAGCCGTCAGGAAGGTCAGCATACATGAGACTCACTTTTACATTTAGAACATTTTCTAGAAAAAGTTGTATGAACTATGCCCATGACGTCATGCTAAAATACTCAATTCAAAGCTTCCCGCTCTTCGGGTCTCTTTTCTTCATTGGTCAGCCACTGACGCATGAGGGACCATAAAGACTGTACAGAGACCGTGGCGGGAGATGACAAGTTCCAATAATTGCGTGTATGTGGGTTCAAATATTCGAGAGTTCAAATAATAAAAATACTTGTATGATCGACAATTTTTTATTTTCTTCGGCAGTGTGTCAACGATTTCAGATTATCCGTTATTGCGGAAAAGTGCATGTAAAATAACTCACTAAAATCCTAATTTTACAAGATTAATGAAGTTTCAAATTATTAAAATTTAAAATAAATTTAACAAAAGGTGCTTCATAGGCAAAATTTAAATCAGAAGATAAGATAATATAATTAGGAATTGGAGTTTTCTAGAAGAATCTAAGTATCTTAAAAAATAATTGAATAAAGCAATAAGTATAATTTCTGTCACCTTTTTCTACAAAGAGCGAGAGATATAATCTTTATGTTGCAAGAACAAAAGTTAATATCTAATTCGTTTTTTATTCTAAATTTTCTCTTTATCATACTCACCCCGGTATCGCGCTTATTCCTATCGACGCTATTCAAAAAATTACTAATTTTACTTTTCTGCATGCGTGTTGGGTATCGTTTACATACCATTTTCATATATTTTTCAATATTTGATTAATCTAACTCTGCAAACTTCTGCGCTACATTCCGAACATATATATACAATTTTTCTAATATGCATTGGCTTCCTCGCCATCCGAATCTAAAAACGTAACACTACCTGCTTTTTCGCTATCTCTTTGCATAATCTTTCAAATTCTCTCACATACTTGCATACCCCGGAATTTGCTCTTTCTTTTAGCTTTTGATATAAGTGATCAGTGATATCCGTATACTCGAATACCTTACCAGCCACCAACCACTCATCCACTTCCTGGACCGCTTCACTTGCATTAAGATGCCTAGCTTTTTTGCATCTCCAAATGGGAATTATATCTTCCGCCTCTTCCGAACATAAACGGCAGAGGAAATTGTCCCTTTAACCCTTAGCGCCCCTCCATACATCACGTGGTTTCTCCAGTGGGGTGGGGGGGGGGTTAAACAAAAGGCCAAGATGGTCTACATGGGTGAAGGGGAGGAAGGGGGGGTCCGAGTCCGAGCCACGTGATTCTCCAGCTTTCTTCCTACGTCCTTTCTTAAACACTATAATCTTGGTTTTATTGACATTCTACTCTATTTTATTCTTATCAACGTACTCTTCAACCGTCCTCAGCATTTCTGTAGCTCCCCTACTTGATCTAAGATGGGCACTAAGTCATCCGCAAATTTTAAAGTAAAAACCTTCTATTCCCCAGTTACGGGTCCCTCTTCGTTTCTTATAGCCCATTCATTATCTACGTCATCTAAGAAAATGTTAAGGATGATCGGGCTCAAAGGAAATCTTTGTCTTGCCCCTCTCTTTGTTCCAAACTTCTCTAAGATTCCCCCTTTCGTAACTACTTTATTAAATGTGTTACTGTAGACACTTTTTATCATTCATGCATTCCACTCCTGATAACTAGCTTCACAAATTTTCCAAAAAGAATGCTCCTCTAGTTTATGTCAAAGACTTTTTTAAAATCCGTAAAAGCTACTTATAGCTTTCCATTTTTTTTTTTTACTAAAGATTTAATTGAATACCTCGCGGGCACTGAGCTGCAGTTACATCTTGTTCTGGTTAGCATGCCTCAGATTTTCTGCCAAGGGCTTTCACTACATCATATACAGAATGAATGCCCTACGAGTACAATTAAGTCTAGGAAAGGAGCAGAATGGTGGAAGACCCACCTGGAGAAACTCCGTAAAAAGACTAGAGCGCTGTGCAACAGGGTGACCTGAACTAAATTGCCTTTTCACTGAGACATCCATAAGACGGCTTAGTATGAATACAATAGAAATATAAGAACTTATGAATAAAAAGATTGGGGGGGCTTCTGCGAGGGATGAAGAAACACTCCGAAAACAGCGAGGCTCCACGAGATCCTACCAAAAAATACAGAAGCTCGCCTCGGGCTCATAAGTCTGGAAGATAGTGAGTTTGCCTAGGATGAAAAAGCAACGCTGATGAAATTTTACTTCCTGGGGTTTCAGCGAACGCAAACTGATCGGAAGCTGGTAAAGAGGCCTACACTGCTGCTACATATTTCCGGCCGGTCAGCTTAACGTCCTTCATCCTGAAGGCGCTAGAGAAGCTGATCGAGAGATATATCAGATATGAGTTGCTTTAATCTTCCCCGTTGCACAGAGGGAAGCACTCCTTTCAGGCAGGATGTGCGGTGGAAATTGCGCTCCATGCTGTCGTGGCGAAATTGGTGCAGCAGTAGGAACTGGAAAAGTATGCTGTGGACAGCTCCTGGATATGGTGGGTGCCTTCAGCAATACCCGTCCAGAAATTATCGGTCGAGAGGCTTCAAGGTATGGCATGCCAGACCACCTAGTAAGCTGGACAGGAAGCATGCTTCGTCGGATGCAACTCGAAGCCAGATGTGGCGAAGGCCTAGTCAGGGGAATAGCGATACGGGGGTGCCGCAGGGAGGGGTCCTGTCAACCCACCTTTGGTGCATTGTCATGGACAGTCTCCTTTGTAGGCTAGATAAGGCAATTTTTCATGGGAGACTGACGATCTCAGACGCGGTTAAATATCTGTGAGTAATTCTAGATAGAAAACAGAACAGGGCAAAGCACCTTTAGACCCAATGCAGGAAGTTGATCACGATATTTTTGATGTGCAGAAGATTTTTTAGTTTGATGTGGGGTTTAGGGCCTAAAATTATTGCATGACTATACTCTGCTGTCCTTAAACAAGGGCTCCTATACGCGGCCGTAGTTTTTTGGCCACAAGTTGAACTTAAAACGATGCAAGACTGGCTGCAACGACTACAAACGCTAGCGTTTAGGGGTGTGACAGAAGCAATGAGGTCTACGCCCACGGCAGATTCACGTCTCAACTTATAATTGCTAATTACAATTCCGTAGTCCCATTTTTCGAAATTCCAATCGCCTTCTACCTAATTTTTCTTGATTTATGTTAAATTACCTTCACTTGCTCTTCCCTTATTATAAACTTTCACTGCCGGCTTTGTTCTCCGAACAAAATTTTTATCTAAATTTTTAACAAATTATCCCTCAGACTCTTTCGTTAACCAAGTTTCTTGTGATACGATTGATTCAAACCCTTTCAGAAAATCTTTTGCGGGTCCTAACTTATTTATTCCTAAAATATTTCATGACACATCTGTGACATACTTAGATGCCGTGGTTTCGAAAAGATTTTACTGGGTCTCCTTTCTTCCTCTTTACAGAAGAACCACTCTTCCTTAATCTTCGATTTCATATAGCCCGTTCTGACTCCTTTTCCATGACTCCTTGCCTTTCCTGCCACTCTGGTGATCCACTCCTGGATTTGGATTTTATTCTCATGATAGAAATTTTATCTATCCGAGAATAAAGTCTAATAAAATCTCTCCATTGTTGAACCTCATTCTTCTGACCTCTGCTACTACTCTAATTGCTCTTCTTAAGGTCGCTTCTATATCTCCTTCGATCAAGCTCTCCTCTAGTCAACTTCCTGAATATCTGGCTATTTATTGCTGTTCTTCCTGGCCTCGTTGCTTTCCTGTTTTTACTGTGAATTTCCGACATTTAGAAATCCTTGTTCTTTTCTAGGTCCTGTGCTCCCCTCCATCAACTATGATTCTCATTGTCCCTGTTTATTCCTGGATCTTCATATATGTTAACTCCATCTTCTATAGCCTGGGTACTCATTTCATTAGATAAGCGACCTTCTCTTGACTCTGCTTCTCTCAATATTGATCTCCCTTTCACCCGTCTGTGATACCACATTTTTCGTTGCTTATAACTCTGTTCAAATCACTTATTGAATGAGCTTCTGTATTTGTATTTCACTTATTTCGTTAATTTTTACAGTTCTGACACCCTTGCTTCCCTGATCCTTAATTTTTCTTTTAGGTTTGCAATTTCTGACAATCATTCTGCCTCTCTCTTTCTCTCTTTTGCCGGGGATATTACTTTCACCCTTTTCTATCTCTCTCTTACTCTTCACCATCATTCTCTGAATATCATTAAACTGTTTCTCGCACTTATTGATCACTTCAAATACCTCCAGTTATTCCTTACATTTCCACAAGTTATCGATTGAATTTTGAACCACCAATTCTAGAGATTATAAAAAGAATCCTTTATTTTTAGTAAATTTATTGTTACAATCTTTGCTTAACTTCGAAATTTCATACTCGAATCAGTTTCTTTCCCCCCTGGCATCGCGTAATGTCTTAACGTCCGTATGCGCTATTCCTTCACCCCACTGTTCTGTTCTGCCCTTTCCACTGGATTCAGCCCCTCAACTTCCTACCTAATAGGTCTTCTTCTTTGGTTCCCGCTGTAGGGAGAATATAGCCTTAGGTCTAGAGCGTATTCCGTTGCTGTAAAAAGCGTCGACCTATCTGGCCACGTCTAGTAGGTTAGGTTTAACCAAAAACGACGGTCCAGCCAGCAGTCGAAACTGCGCACTGGCGCTATTCCTTAGTGGTCACGCATTCAACGTGAAGCCCGGGAAATGAGATTCCGTTAGAAAAAAATTTATTTTTTATTTCATTTTTTTATTTTATTATTACTCATTTATTTTATATAAGTAGGCTGCAATTTCTCAGAAAACGTGCTATTAAGGATGTTGTATGACTAAATGGATTGTGTAGTATAGATTCGACATTGTAAGGAGGAAATTTCTTTTTTATAATAAGAGATTTCTCTAAGGTATTTCTATGCTCTGTAAAGCGAGGACAAGACGAAATCACATGGTTAATATCCTGATCTACTTCACCACAAAAAAGGCATTCACTATACTCTAGAGGATTTTTCCTGAATAAACTATGAGCTAATCCATAGTGATTAGATCTGATCCTAGCTACTGTCACGATATGTCTTCTCGTTTATTGCAATTTAGTGAACCATAGCTGTCTTGTTTCTAGGTAATAGTTATCAAAGTAATGCTTTCCTGTGATTCAACTTTTCTGAATCCAGGTATCCTTAGATCGATTAAAAGCATTCTCATATGTCATTTGATAAAGATCTGTGTGAGGGATTAAATAATGAAGGTCTTCACCTTCCTTGGCACCTGCCTTGGCTAAGTTGTCAGCCACTTCGTTGCTATGAATTCCTTTATGTGCAGGGATCCAAGCAAGTTCTATAATAACTTCACTGTTTTTAGCAATGTGTAATAAATGATAAATTTTGTATATTAGGCATGAAGTAGAAGAAAACGTGTTAAAACTCTGACAGGCCTGAAGGACACTTCGAGAGTCTGAGAATATTATAGAATGA
>JAABKJ010008809.1:0-11359 GCA_011634705.1 Andricus grossulariae
GGCAATTTGTCTTTTTTAGTTCAAAATTCAACTATTTGGTTGAAAATTGGTCTTTTTTAGTTCAAATTTGTTTTGTTTTTGGTTGAACATTATTTGAAGATGCATAATTTTAGTTGAAAAATCATCTTTTTGATTAAAAATTCAATCTTTTTCAATTCAAAATTCGACTATTTGGTTGAAAATTTGTCTTTTTTGGTTTAAAATTCAACCATTTCGTTGAAAATTAATATATGTTATTGAAAAATCGTATTTTTTGTAAAAAAATAATATTTTTGGTTGAAAATAATACTAATTGGTTGAAAGTTAAACACTTTTGTTAAAAATTCATCTGTTCCAGTTGAAGATTCCTCATTTTAGTTAAAAATTCACCAGTTTAATTGAATTTTTTTTTTTTTTTTTTTTTGAAAATTAATTTTTTAAACTACAATTTTAAATATTCCATTTTTGGTTGAAAACTGATCTCTTTGGGTTCAAAATTCAAGTATTTGGTAGAAAATTGATCTTTTTTGGTTGAAAATTCAACTATTTGGTTGAAAATTCATCTGTCTTGTTGGAAATGCAATATTTTTACTTGAAAAGTTAGGAATTAGAAACTGTTTAATTTGAATTTGATATAGTAACCACATTAATTTTACCTAAATATGCACTGAATTTTAAGTAAAATATAAAATAAAAATTTGTTTGTATTATTATTCATATTCATGAACTTTTAGAGATAAATTCAAGAAATGGTTAATTATGTTTTTAGTATTATTTAATTATTTGATCAATCGATGGTGCTACTATATTTAAGAATATCTTGTAATATAATTTGTCAAATCCTCACTTCTCAATACTAAATTTTTTCAGTTGAATAAATTTCAAATGTAAATCATCAAATTTACAGAATTTTCAATTTTTAATTGTTTATTATAATAATTAAGTCTTTCGTTTTAAAGATTTCGAATTCAAAGCTTTGAAGTTTTCAAGAATTTCAATTCTGATTTAGAAGAACCGAATTAAAAGAAAACCCCTGTTCAATTTTAGAATTTTAATTCTTTTACAAAATTCTATATTCCCAGGGCTCGGAACGGGTTACTTTTTAGTAACTTAGTTACTTTGTTGATCCGCGAGAGAATTGAATAATTCAACCAACAGTTGCAGTTTTAATAAAAAAGATGAGCTTTCTACAAAATAGTGGAATTTTCAAAAAATTGCATACATTTTAACTAAATATTTTGAACAATGTATGTGATGTTGATCCAATTTTTATTTAAATAATTTTAGTTTATATTTTTTTTTCGTTTCTAACATTTTTCAAACTAAATATTTGTATTTTTAAACTAAAAACGATCATTTTTTATCCAAATGTGGAGTAGTTCAATTTTCATTTAAGAAAATTAATTTTCAATTTAAAAAAAAAACGAATTTTCTACAAAACTGTTTAATTTTGTACCAATAGTTGAATTTTCTGCCAAATCCTTAATTTTCAAGCCGGAAAGACGATTTTTTTTACAAAATAGTGGAATTCTCAACGGGAGAATATGAATTTTGAAGGAAAAAGTTAATTTTGCAACCAGTCAGTTGAATTTTCAACAAAAGAGTTTAATTTTTAATTTAAAAAATTATTCAAATAAAAAGATGAATTTTAACTTAAAATTATGAAGCATCAACCAAAAAAGTTAGGATCTAGTTCAACTTTTAACCACGAAATTTTCAACGAAAAATGTAACAGAGTTGATATTTCGGCAAGAAAATAATTTAATTAAAAATAACAAAGCGTTCAATTTAACCAAAAAAGACAAATTTTCAAGAAAAAACATAAACTTTTCACCAAATAGTTGAATTTTCAATCAAGAAGATTAATTTTCTTTAAAAAAGACGAGTTTTCAACAAATTATGTAAATTTTCAACTAAATGATTTGAAAAAAGGACGTGATGTTAGTCCAATTTTTATTTGAATAATTTTAGTTTATATTTTTCCTCGTTTCTAAAAATTCTTAATTGAACATTTGTATTTTTAAACTAAAAAAGATAATATTTTATCAAAAAATAAAGTAGGTAAATTGTCATTTAAGAGAATTAATTTTCAATAAAAAAAAGTTAATTTTGTACCAAATAGTTGAATTTATCAACCCGAGAATATGAATTTTCAACAAAATAATTCAATTTTCAGTTTAAAAAGTCAATTTTTAACAAACAAACAAAAACGAATTTTCACTTAAAATTATGAATCTTCAATAAAAGAAATAGTTCTGAAGAAAGTAGTTCAACTTTCAACCAATGATTTGAATTTTCAACGAAAAATGTAATAGTTGATATATCAAAAAAAAAAAAAAAAGATTTAATATAAAAAAACAAAGCTTTGGATTTAAAAAAAAAAAACGAATTTTCAAAAAAAAACTTCAATTTCCAACAAAAAAGTTTATTTTCAACCGAAAACGATTATTTTTTAAGCAGAAAATTGCATTTGTAACCGAAAAACGGTGAAGCTTCTACAAGAGAGAGATTAATTTCCAAACCAAAAAGATGAGTTTTCAACAAAATAATTGAATTTTCAACAACAAAATTATGTTAGTCAAGAAAAAAAAAAATCAAAAACTAAAATGAAACTAATAAGAATGAACTTTCAAAAAAAAATAGTTACATTCTCGTATTGGGTTCGTATTTAAGTGGAAAAAATATAAAAATAAGGGAATCGGAAAAAAAAATGGTGAAGCTTCAGATAAATGAATAAGAATTTTGATAATTTATAGACCAAAGAATAACATTTTAAATAAACGCCAAAGTTAATTTCTAATGCATTTAAAATACTAGGTTAAAAAAGTGCAAATTTTGTTTAAAATATAAAGTTAATGTTCCATTGCACATTTTTTTATTTCAGACTATACACTTTTAAATATGGACCACACATAAATTCAATACTTGAAAAATTTCATGACACTATTTTGACACTATTTTTTCAAATTTGTGACACTATTTACACTAATTTTAATTTCTAAAGTGAGTCCGAGGCCTGTACTATTTACGCTATTCTGAATTTCTCAAATGAGTCCGAGGTCTGTATTTTAATTATTCAGGGTGTTTTAATTTATTTATTTAATTATTCAGGATTCTCCTTGAATTTTTTTTTGTACCTTGAAAACCTGGAAAAAAAAATTTTTCTTCCGAAAAGTAATTTAAATCTTGTAGTCTATTATGAAAGAAACATGTCGATTAGAAGAAATCTTGCTACTGAAGAGTTTTTTTATTTATCAGGATATAATTGATCTTTTACTCATCAAAGAATAAATAGATTTCTAGGCATTTTTGGTAGACTTTACCTTATTTTATAGACTTTACCAATTATTTTATAGATTGCAATGAACAGACTTTAATATTCGAAAGATTTCGAACATTTCATAAAGATTGCAAGGATTTCAAAGATTTGAAAAAGGCGTGTACACCAGATTTCTAAAATTTCACAAATATTTCGAAACATTTCCAAAGATTTAAAAACTTTCAAAAGATTTTAAAAAGATTATAGTAAACCAGATTTCTATGATTTCAAAAGATTTTACACAGAAATATTTCAAACATGTTAAACTATTTCAAAAGGTTTCAATAAATATGAGAATATTTCAAAAGATTTCAATGATTTTAAACGAACACAAAAGATTTCATAAAAATTTCAAAATATTTCAAAGTTTCGCAAAGATTTCAAATATTTTACAAAAACTTGAAAAGATTCCAAAAGATTTCACAGAAATTTCAAGATTTCTCAAAGATTTTAAGTACTTCAAGAAATTTCAACGAATTCAAAAAGATTTCAAAGATTTCAAGGATTTCAAAGACGACTTATGTTTGCAAAAAATTAAGCATTTGGTTAAAAATTCAACTATTTGATTATAATAAGCTTTTTTTGTTACAAATTCATATTTTTGTGTTGAAATTTCAATTGTTTTGTTTAAAATTCAACCTTTTGATTGAAGTTTTAACTATTTTAGTTAAAAATTAATTTTTTTTTGTTAATTATTCATAATTTTAGTTACATATTCATCTCTTTGATAGAAAACTCAACTATTTTATTGAAAATTAGTTGTTTTGTTGTTGAAAATTTATCTTTTCTAGTTGAAAATTAATCTGTTAAGGTTGATGATTTAACTATTTGGTTGAAAATTATTTTTTTTTTACTGTAAATTTCTAAAATTCTATTTTTGGTTGAAAATGGATCGTTTTTAGTTGAAAAGTCAAGTATATGGTTGAAAATTCATTTATTTTGTTAAAAATTCTTCCTTTTTGGTAGAAAATTAATCTTCTTGGTTGAAAATTAATATTGTTGCTTGAAAATTCAACAGTTTCTTTGCAATTCGTTCTCTCACTTGACTGAAAAATCTTCCTTAGTTGAAAATTCAACTCATGTTGAAAGATCGTCTTTTTTGGTTGAATTTAACAGTCTTTTTATTAAAAATTAAAATCTTTTTTGGTTGAAATAGTATTTTTCGTTCAGAATTCATATTTTTTTGAATGAAAATTCAATTACTCTGTTGAAAGTTAAACTCTTTTGTTAAAGATTATTTTTTGGGTTGAAGATTCATCAATTTAATTGAAAATTCATTTCTTTGGTTGAAAAATGAGCTATTTTTTTGAAAATTCGTTTTTTGTTTGGCTGAAAATTAGTTGTTGTTTTTTACAGAAAATTGAACTATTTCAGTTGAAACTTTAACTGTTTATTGTTGAAATTTTATTTTGTTTAATACTGAAAATGTAACTATTCCAGTTGAATATTTCATAATTTTAGTTAAAAATGCATCTCTGTAGTAGAAAATTAATTTTTTAAAATTAAAAATAAAACTGTTCAGTTTTTGGTTAAAAAATTATCTTTTTTAGATGAAAGTTCGTCTTTTTTGGTAGAAATTAATTTTCTTGATTGAAAATTCACAAAAATTTAAAAAGATTTTAAAAAGTTTCACAAAGATTTCAAATATTTTACAAAAATATAAAAAGATTTCACAAAGATTTTAAGTATTTCAAGAGATTTCAACGATTTCATAAAGATTTTAAAAATTTCAAGGTTCTGCTTTCTTTAAAAATTGTTGGCCAATAAGAAATGAAATGGCTCATTTTTTACATCTATGATAAACGGTTAATTCTTTATTTGATGTGAAAAAAGTTCTGGAAAAACTTGACTTCTTTACCTGGAAAACCTGGAAAAGACCTTGAATTTCGTTCCTAAGAATCGCTGGACACCCAGTTATTGAAGCTACAGATTTTGATCTAATTTCCTTTTTTTTTTTAAATAAAATATTAATCTTGTGGTGTTTTGTTTAGGTTCGAAAGGCTCTCAGATCTCAGGAAGTCTACGAGAACTTTCTCCGATGCTTGGTATTGTTTAATCAGGAGATTGTTTCTAAGTCTGAGTTGCTGCAACTGGCAACGCCCTTTTTGGGACGGTTTCCGGAACTACTGCGATGGTTTAAGGATTTCCTGGGACATGTGCCGGACCAAACGAGTACGACCTCGGCGAACATCACAAGTACTTTAGGAATCGAGGCACTGCCGAATCATGTTGTCCGGAATCACCAGGATCGACCCCAGGGCGACCTCGCGATGGAAATCGATTATTCGACTTGCAAAAGATTAGGGGCGTCGTATTGTGCGCTCCCGAAATCCTACATGCAGCCAAAATGCACGGGAAGAACGCAACTCTGCAAAGAGGTTCTTAATGACACCTGGGTGTCTTTCCCAACCTGGTCAGAGGACAGCACGTTTGTCACCTCAAGGTTTGTATTTTTTTTTTTTTTGGGGATCGTACTTAAATTATGTAACAGCTCAAGGGGGAGGGAGCGGTCGAGAGATCTTGTTGAGATTTGCAGGCTTTGGAATCGCCACACTATTTACACCATTTTACATTTTTTTTTAACGATGACACTATTTTACTACTATTTCGAGAAAAAAATTACATTAAAGACACTATTTTCTCACAATTGTCGATTAATGCCACAATTTCCTATCTAAGATTTAAAATTAAAGGGAGGAGGAGGCAAACTCTTACTGTTTTCTATTAAGTAACAAACTAGTTTAATCAAGCAGTTGCATTTTTAACCGAGTAGTTAAATTTTTAATCAAAGAGGTGAATTTACAACACAGAAGATTAAATTTCTATAAAAAAAAATCTCAACAAAATACATAAATTTTTAACCCGATAATTGAATTTTCCAATAAGAAAATCAATTTTCTACTAAAAAATAAGAATTGTGAAAGAAGATTAATTTTCTACCAAAAATGGGGATTTTTAACAAATTTAATAATTTGTGAACTAAATAGTTTCAACAATGGGTGTAATGGTAGTCTAAATTTGAATTGATTATGTTTTAGTTTATATTTTCTTCGTGTCTAAAAAATTGTAACTAAAGATTTGAATTTTTAAACTAAAAAAGATCAATTTCTAACCAAATGGAGTAGTTAAATCTTTATTCAAGAGAATTTTTAATTTGAAAAAACAAAAACCAATTTTGTATCAAATAGTTGAATTTTCACGCCAAACAGACGAATTTTCTACACAATGTTCAATTTTCAACCTGAAAAGATTAATTAAAACAAAAATTTGATAGTTGATGAATTTTTAACAAAATACTTGAATCCTCAACTAGAACATATTAATTCTCAATAAAACAGTTGCATTTTTAACAACAAAAAAAAGACGAATTTTCAACAAAATACATAAATTTTCAACCAAATAGTTACATTTTCGAGTCGAAAATACGAATTTGTTATAAAGCCGTTAAATTTTTAATCTAAACAGATTCGACAACCTGTTCAACAAAATAATTGAATTATTAACTAAAAAAATTCATTAGTCAAGAAAGAAAAAAATTTCAATCAAATTTAGAAATTTTAAGCCGAAAAGACCAATATTTGATAAAACATTTGAATTTTTAACCAGAGAATATGAATTTTCAACAACAAAATTAGATTTCCACCAAGCAGTTAAATTTCAATTGAAGTTCAGTTAAGAATATTAATTTAAAAAAATATACCTAAAATTATGTATCTTCAACCAAAAAAATTGACTTTCAAGAAAGTTTGAACCAAGGAGTTGTATTTTCAACTTAAAAAGATGAATTTTTAACGAAAAATGTAATGGTTGATATTTCAACAAAAAATATTTTAATTTAAAATAAAAAACATTTAGATTTAACCAACAAACACGGATTTTCAACAAAATATTTGAATCCTAAACTAAAACAGATTAATTTTCTACCAAAAAGTTGCATTTTTAACAACAAAATTGTTTTTCTACCAAAAAAGACGAATTTTCAACAAAATAATTAAATTTTCAACCAAGAGGTATGGCTTTTTAACAAAATGGTTGAATTTTCAACAAAATAATTCAATTTTTATTTAAGAAAGTTAATTTTAAACAACAAAAAAAACGAATTTTTAACTAAAATTTGAATCTTAAACAACAAAAATTAACTTTTAAGACAATTTTAACCAAGGAATTGATTTTCCACAACTATTTCAATCCTTTACTAAAACATATTAACTTTTAACAAAAAAAATTAATTTTCTACAAAAAAATGCTAATTGTTAACAAAATACATGTATTTTCTAACAAACATTTGAATTTTAAACCAAGAGGATTAATTTTTGACAAAATACGTGAATTCTGAACCAAATAGTTGAATTTTCTGCTGAAATAGATAAATTTTCAACAAAAAGTGGAATAGGTAAAGTTTTATTTGAAATCATTAATTTTAAAACGAAAAAGGAGAATTTTCAACAAAATAGTAAAGTTTTCAACCAAGTAGCTGAATTTACAAGCCAAAGAGACGAATTTTCAACAAAACAGTTGCATTTTCAACCTGAAAATATTAATTTAAAAAAAATGTAAGAGTTGATATTTAAACCATAAAAGATTTTATTTTCAATTAAAAAACAGTTGAATTTAACCGAAAAAGACAAATTTTCAACTAAAACAGATCAATTTTTAATAATATATTGCATTTTTAACCAAAAAATTTATATTCCATAAAATAATTCGAATTGTAAACAAAATACATAAGTTTTTAAAACAAATTTTCAAGTAGGAAGATTAATCTTGTGCCAGAAAAGATGAATTCTACAAAACAGTTTAATTTTGTACCAAGAACTTAAGTTTTATACCAAATTGTGAAATTTTTAAGTCAAAAAACGATTTTTCTATGAAACAGTTGAACTTTCAATCCTAGCTTATGAATTTTTAACAGAAATGTTATTTTCAACAACAAAAAAAGAATAAACTTTTAAGAAAGTAGTTGTCTGTGGACTGGAATTTTTAATAAAAAAAGACGAATTTTCGACGAAAAATGTAATAGTTGATATTTCAACAAAAAAGATTTTAATTTAAAATAAAAAACAGATGGATTAAACCAACAAAGAAACATTTTCAACAAAATACTTGAATCCTCATCTAAAACAGGTTAATTTTTAACTAAACAATTGAATTTTTCAACCAAAAAATTGATTTTCTTCCAAAAAGACGAATTTTTAACAAATTATATATATTTCGACCAAGTAGTTAAATTTTCTACCAAATTATTTACTTTTCGGGCGAAAATACGAATTTGTTTACTAAACAGTTTAATTTTCAACTCGAAAATGTACATTTTCTACAAAAAAATTCATTTTCAACCCAAATAGCTCAATTTTTCAACCAGGCAGTTGCATTTTTAACCCAAAAAAATATTAAATTGCTACAGAAAGAGATACATTGTCGAACTAAAAAAGATGAATGTTCAATAAAATAGTTGAATTAACAAAAAAATTAGTCCAGAAAGAAACAAAATTTTAATCAAACTGTTGAATTATCAAGCCAAAAAGACAACTTTTCAACTAAACAGTTGAATTTTCCACAAAATAATTCAATTTTGAACCAAATAATAAAAGTTTGAAATAAAACAGATGAATTCTTAACGAGAAATTTAATAACAGACTTTTCAACCGAGAAGAATGAACTTTCAACCAAAAATATTTGGATTTTTTTATTAGGTTCTATTACTTTAGTTCGCACTTAACTGGACAAATGAATTTAGAAAAAAATTTGACACTGTTTACACTATTTTTGATTTATAAAGTGTTTTATGAAATTTTTTAACTTTAAATAACTATCAAGTAGAATAATCTTGATACAATATTCTCGTTAGTAATTTAATTGCCTTGTATATATATTTTTTGCAGTTGCTTCCGCCTGAAGATTATTTTTTTAGTTATAAATTTTACTGTTTTTTTGAAAATTCAACTGTTTTGTTGAAAATTTGCCTTTTTGGGTTGGAAATTCAACTATTTTCGTAGAAAATTTACTTTTTATTAAAATTCATATTTTGATGTTAAAAAGTCAACTGAAATATTTTCTGGATGAAAATTCAAATATTTTTTCGAAAATTTGTCTTTGTAATTTAAAAATTCATCTATTTTAGTAGAAATAGCATCTTTCTTGTATAAAAATGCAACCATTTAGTTGAAAATTTAACTTTTTTGTTAAAAAGACATCTTTTTTGGTTGAAACTTCATCTGTTTTTCTGAAAATTCAACTGTTTCGTAGAAAATTTACTTTTTGGTTAAAAATTCATCACTGTTGTTAAAAAGTCATCCTTTTTAGTTGAAAATTCAACTGTTTTCTTGAAAATTCGTCTTGTGGCTCGAAAATTCAAGTATCTTCGTAGAAAATTTACTCCTTATTAAAAACTATTATTTTTATGTTGAAAAGTCAAACTGAAATCTTTTTTTGATGAAAATTTACCTCTTTTTTTTTTTATTTCTCTTTTTAATTAAAAAACTCATCTATTTTAGTAGAAATTGCATCCCTCGTGGATAAAAATGGAACTGTTTGGTTGAAAATTCAACAATTTTGTTAAAAAGTCATCCTTTTTGGTTGAAAATTCAACCGTTTTTTTTTTAAATTCAACTATTTCGTAGAAAATTTGCTTTTTGTCGGAAATTTCTGTTTTGGTCTTAAAAAGGATACTGAAACCTTTTTTGGTTGAAAATTCAACTGTTTTGTTGAAAATTCTTCTGTTTGGGTTGAACATTCAAGTATCTTCGTAGAAAATTTACTTCTTGTTTAAAACTTATATTTTGATATTGAAAAATCAAATTGAAATCTTTTTTGTATGAAATGTCAAAATTTGTTTGAAAATATCTCTTTTTGATTAAAAAATCCATCTGTTTTACTAGAAATTGCATATTTCTTGGATAAAAATGCAACTGTTTGGTTAAAAATGAATATTCTTTGCCTTAGAATTCAGTTATTTTGTTTAAAAATTGTGGTTGAACCATTTTTTTTTTCAAATTATTTTTATCTTGAAGATTCATATTTTTAGTTGAAAATGTATCTATTTGGTTGAAAGTTCAACTATTTTGTTGAAAACAGATCTTTTTTAATTGAAAATTTAACTGCATGAGTAAAAGTTGAACTACTTTTTGAATGTTTGATTTTTTGAATCAAAGTTTATCTCTTTGGTTGAAAATTTAACTATTTTGTTGGAAGTTAATTTTTTTGCTGAAAATTCATATTTTTTGTTTGAAAATTCAATTTTTGTTAAGAAAATTCGTATTTTGGCTTGAAGGTTCAGCAATTTAGGTGACAATTTTTTCTTTCATGACCAACAAACAAATCTTTATGCGTTGAAAATTCGTCTTTTTGGTTTTAAAATTCTTGTTTTTTGTTTATTTAATGAAACTTCATCTTTTTTGGTTGAAATATGAACTATTACACTTCTTTGTTCAGAATTCATCATTTTAGATTGCACATTCAATTATTTCGTTGAAAATTTAATGATTTTGTTGAAAATTCAAGTATTTTATTAAACCCCTTTTTTATGGTAGAAAAGTATTTTTTAAATAAATAAATTTGAAAATTTTTAATTTTTACTTGAAATATTCTTTTATTTCGTTTATAAAAGATCTTATGTATGTTAAAAATAATACAAGATTAAAATGCTGGTATTTGAATGTTAATGGTCAGGTAAAATGAAACATTTTGTTTATAGATCTTAAAGAAAATTTTGTATAATTTGAAAACGTTGTTGATTTACAGAAATTTCTTTATTATATATTTTTGGTAGAAAATTAATCTTTTTGGTTGAAAATTCATCTCTTTGATTGAAAATTAGTTCTTTTTTATTGAAAATTATTTCTTTTTAACTCAAAATTTAACTATTATTTTTTGTTGAAAATTTTTCTTTTTTGGTAGAAACTTAATCTTCTTGGTGGAAAATTTAACTATTTTTTTGAAAATGTATCTATTTTGTTGAAATATTGTCTATTTTTGTTTTTTGTAAAAAAATTAACTTTTGGGTTAAAAATGAATTTTTGAAGCTAAACTTCTAACTATGCCATGTTTGGTTTAATATATCTC
>JAABKJ010008810.1:0-11358 GCA_011634705.1 Andricus grossulariae
ACACGAGGGTTTCGCCGGCCTGTCGTTGTGATTTCGTCGTGTCCTGTGACCACCCACCTCACGGTTGTGAGACGTGGTCTTGAATGGGGTCTACCGCGGTCCTACTGGGAGCCGATGTCATTCTTTAGATGACAGTTGCTCCCAGTGGGACCCTGCGGTGGTTTTTAACCTTTAGTTTTTAATTATATATGTATATGATCATTTGCTGCCATAATAAAAAAACACTTTGTCCACTTGATAGCACTTTACTTTTAATATTTGCAATCACGAATTAGAAATTATGTCAACTTTGATACGCATCCATCAAGCTTAGTCTTTGAATAAAAAATAAGCATGATTAGTTAACCATAGGTTCAATCAGATATGGTGGAATCGGACCTGAGTCTTACACTCTCACTTGGCGAAAAATGTCACCAGCTCTTAATCTAGTTGGATACTTGCAGATAAGCTGATCCGCTCGTCCAGGCATCCCAATAGTTCAGAGCCACATGGGAGAGGTGGTATGACCTAAACGGTCCACGGAATACTTTTAAGAGATGTTGTGCAGAATGATCTCCTGAATCCGATGGTATGAGGGGATTTCCTGAATGCGTAGTCTTTTCTTCAATATTGTTATTCAAGCATTTTTATTCATATCATGCTGTATCTCCTAAAATTATTGACATTTTAACAAAACTGTCCTTGAAACCATTAGCTGTTATTGAAATCAACCATCTTACTCAGATTATAATGCAAAATAACACTATCTTAGCCCTGGTTGAGAAGTCCGCTTTGATTAGCAAGCGTAAACTTTTATTAATCAAATAGAATGTTTTGATATTAGTCAATTCCAGAATGGGAAGCAGGTTCACTTGTTTCCTAGCTTTAGGAGCTTCGGTTTTCTAGTTTCCGGGTCTGAGCCCAGTGGAGAGAAACTCTTTGCTCCGGCAAGTCGCAAGCCAACCGTCCCCATTATGAGTTTGGTTAAGCCAGAATTCTATTTTGGTGAAGTGAACCAATGTTTGAGCGAGTAATAGAATTTATAAAATTATAAACCTGAGTTTAGTCTCCTTGATATTGTCGTCCAAAATGATGTGCAAAGTGGTGAGCCTGTTTGCAAGCGCCTCGGTTGATTCAATTCCAGCTAGCCTGGCTATGGTTCTGAGAACTCCGTTCTCCTGCTGGGTTGGATAGCAAGTGAAGTCTCGATCGCGCCGTTTCGATCGAGTGGTACCATATATGTACGGTCCCGCTGGTCTCCCTACTCTTGGGGTCTGGTTGCGCGCGCGTTCATTGATTTTCAGCTAGTCAGCTGACTCATATTTGCTCTATAATTGTGTGCTTATATTGGCTAACGCTGTGACGGTTTGGACCATCTCAAACTCTAACTACTCAAAAATAATTACCAAATGGATAATAAATATGAAAAGTCGGTGGATCAAAAGTCATAAACCATGATTACGAATAATTTAACGAGAATTTATAAAATAGTAAGATATTTTCTTTTAAAAAATTCAAGACAGTTTATATTTCCTCTCAATGAATTTTTATTATTCTTCATCGGTGAGAATTGTGATTGTCGGTCGCTCAGAATTCTCGAACTCTAAAATGTTTTGAAATACACAGTCGTGGTGGCCGGCGGAGCACGCAGTATTTATTGTGTAATATGCATAGGTTCAAAATTCAACAATTTAAAATAAATTTAATTTTACGTATATAAATTACGAATTGTAAGTTTTTAATGTTGTTAAAAGAATTCAATTTTCAAGATTTACAATTTTTAAATAAAAATGTGTAAAATTCGATATTATAATATTCAGGGCCGATTTCACAAACCGTCATTAAATTTTAATCCTTGATTAACATTATTTAATCAGCACGTTGCTTTCCATCATCTTTTAAACCATGATTAAAATAGTCTAATCGCTGTTTAACTTAATCGGCCATTTTTGACCGGTTCGCGATTTAGCCAGCGATTAACCGGGCTCATCATAACCTCAAAGTTTAGTTAAAGTGCAGTGCGACATTATATAGTGCGAAATATGGCTCAATAT
This sequence comes from Andricus grossulariae, assembly GCA_011634705.1. Classification (NCBI taxonomy): domain Eukaryota; kingdom Metazoa; phylum Arthropoda; class Insecta; order Hymenoptera; family Cynipidae; genus Andricus; species Andricus grossulariae. Next base: position 2,034 of record JAABKJ010008810.1, read on the forward strand.
GAAATATGTTCTCACAATATTGTTTTTCCTTTTCTTTTCGCTTCAGACAACACCACTTGATTTAATTACTTCGAATAATATTATTATGGTGACGCTTCGGCAAAGCAAGTAAACAACGCGTTATTTGTGACATCAGCGGCCTGTTTGGTTTGGCGCGCCAGAGATGGCCCGCGAACACAAGTTTCGTGACTCAGCCAATCAAAATTGCCGTTACAATAACAAAAATATGCAGAAACTAGACTTTGTTGCGAACTGTATATACGGTCAGCTAATCAGACGTTAAAAATTCATGGTGTAACGTTTCCAAAGTTAATCATGATTATGTCGTTGATCAAAAAATAATCATGATTAGTTAACCATGGATTTAATCAGAGATGTTGGAATCGGCCCTAAGTCTTAAACTCTCACTTGGCGAAAAACGTCACCAGCTCTTAGTCTAGTTCGATACTTGCAGATCAGCTGATCCGCTCGTCCAAGTGGTATTACCTAAATGATCCCCGGAATAATTTTAAGCGATATTGTGTAAAATGATCTCCTGAATCTGATGGTATGAAAATATTTCTTGAATGCGTAGTGTTTTTTTAGATATTGTTATTCAAGCATTTTTATTCATATCATGCTGTATCTCCTAAAATTATTGTCATTTTAACAAAATTGTTCTTGAAACCATTAGTTGGTATTGAAATCAACCACCTGCATTCTATTCAATTTTCTATGTGCCCGATAATCCTTGCACAAAACGCAAAAGAAACGTATTGTAAAAATTGATTCTTATACATTGTTTATGGATACTTTCCAGGTTCGCTTTCAGAATTAATTATTATGCTAACAGGCATCTGACCCATTCCTGCTAAAAATTGCGGACAATTTCTGGATTCTGAAATTTGTCCGGTATTGTCAGGGGCTTCGTCCGCTTTTTCTCATCCGTATTCTATCCGGTGTTGTTTGAAAATTGTCCGGATGAAGTGGCAAGAAAAAATCATAAATCTGATTGTTAACCAGTAGAATTCGAAAGTTGTACGGTCTGACGGATTCGATCAATCTAGGTTGTATCCGGTTATGTCCGTTTTTTATGCCGTCTGAAGGATTAGACCAATCCGGATTTTATCCCTCAGCCAAAATTTAGTCCTATTTTAGACCTGTAAATGTAGGTCTTAATAGGTCTTAGGAGAAACTGTAGAGGACTTGATTTATATTAAATTTAGGTCCTCTTTTTGTCCTCCAAAATGGCAGATAAGTCCATTTTTCCCACTTGTAGGGCTAAAAGAGGGATTAATTTAAACCGTTTTTTAGACCTCAAATGTCTACACGGAAAAATAAAAAAATTCGTACAGAAACCTATTTCTATAGCTTAACTTGACACCACCGGCCGAAAATTTTTGGTGCCCCGAGTCATGTCACTAATGTCAAATTGATTTGTACTTGTTCCGGATTCTGTCTTTTCAGCAAGACAAATGACGGATTAAACTGGACTTCTTTCTATTTGAATTTCCATTCTAGCGGATAATAAATTTTTCTCTTGGGCTAATTTCAGATTAATTCGAACTTGTTTCAGAATCCCAGTTTTCAGCCAGACAAATTCCGTATTCAACCGGACTTCTTTTCATTAGCACTTCAATCCAAACCGATAATAAATTTTCGTCCTGGGCTAATTTCAGATTGAATCGGACTTGTTCCGTATTCCGTGTTTTCAGCCGGACAGATTCTGTATTCAGCCGGATGAATTTCCATTAGCACTTTAATTCTAGCGGATAATAAATTTTTCTCCTGGACTAATTTCAAATTAATTCGGACTTAAATTCACTTAAATTCTTACTCACTTAAATTCAAGCCGATGATAAATTTTCGTTCTGGGCTAATTTCAGATTGAATCGGTTCAGGTTCTCGTCCAGACAAATTTCAAATAAGACCGGACTACTTTCCATTTATACTTTAACAAAAATTATTTCAGGTTTTGAATTCCGGAGAAATTACGGATCTAATCGGACTCTGTCCGTAGTCGACATTGGATGAATTTCGGACTTGACCAGACACATTCCTGAGTATTTTCGTACAATTTTCGGATTAAGCCGGATATGTTTCGGAGGAAATTCGTTAATCGGATTGATTTCGGGTAAGTTCGGACCAATTTCGGAATCCAAAACTTATCCGAAATTTTTAGCAGGGGTAGTTTATAACAAAAAAGCACAAACAAGGTTTGCAACAAAATTTCTTTAAATATGATTTTAGTCAACAATTAATAAAATCTTCACATCTTCTTTTCTTATTCTGATAAAGGACACGTAGGCGGGGAAAAATGTGTCTATAACTTTCGTATGTCGAATAATTTATACCGGAAATGAAAAATTCAAATTAAAGAAAAGAAATCTTTAAAGATTAACCATCCTGCGGGCGGTTACTTGGCTGGAATTGAGCGACCTTCCCATTGTTTGAAAATTAGAGCCGGATCAGGCAAATTGAAATTTTGTAAAATACAATTAAATCTAATTTTTATTGATTGCATTAACTTCGTTAGATTATTACGAGAAAATGAAAAAAGATATTAAAAAACGGTTACTATTTTCATTTCTAGTTGATCTTTAAAAATTTATATTCTTTCAATTGAATTCTTTATTTCTTGCATAAATTATTGGCCAAAAAAAATCAGACAAATTTTTTCTCTCAATCTGTCTTTTAGCTGAATGAGAGACAAAGATGTGATAATTTTCATAATTATAGGCTAAAATCGGGTTCAAATGAATTTTTTTGCAAAACTTGTTTATGCTTTTTTCACCAAATTAATTCTGAAAAGAAACCTAGAAAATATCCATAAACAATGCATAAAAATCGACTATTATAATATGCTCCTTTTTGCGTTTTTTGAAAAACTATGAGACACACCAAAAATTGCATATCATTATGTCCAAATTACAAAGTTCCATCTCGAAGAGACCAAATGAAAAGGTGCTAACTCGTGTAGACAAAATAAAAAGATGCTAACTCGTGTGGCGAACTCTCGAAGCTTCAAAATCACATATGAATTATGTTATGGACACAAATTGTTGTTTTCAGTAACACGCAATAGTTTATCAAAAAATGTGGTTAAAATGTCCATCATTTTAGGAGACGCAGCATGATTTGTAACAAATACTTTAATTAAAAATATCTAGAGAACGACAATAAATTCGCGATATCATCTCATACCGGTGGTTTCAGGACTTTGGGTTCCTGTCATAGCGGACCAAACGGTTCCTGGCTCCCGGATTAAACAAGCCTCGGCATGGTGGACAGGGGCAGAGATATCAGGAATACGGCGAAAAAATGTCGGTAAGATAGGAATAGGTTCACAACACCCGTGCTGAACATGCCGTTAATTGCATCCAAATATTTTGAATCTTTGTTGTTATTTGACGTTACAGAACATTCCATAACATTGTAAAAGTAAAAAAATTATCAAGTTTTCTGATTTGATAGCTGAACATTCACTCCGTGTAAATAAACTAACACATTCGTCCTAATATATGTGGCAACAATATTTTATGAACAGCTTAAGCTGAATACTTCAGAAGATATTTTCAAGATTTACGAAAATTTATAATTTTTAATATTCAGCAATGCCGTGGTTTGGAATGGATATTGGAGGTACTCTATGCAAATTGGTATACTTCGAACCTAAGGATATAACAAGAGATGAAGCAGATGCGGAAGTCGAAATTTTGAAGAATATTCGACGCTACCTTACTAAGAATTCCGCGTACGGCAAAACTGGTCACCGAGATACGCATTTACAGGTACGTAATCTTTCCTATTCAATGTTCTCCTGAAGATTTTCTGTAAGTGGCACCAGCAGTACGCTCAAATTAGGCACAAATGATTAAGGAAGCATGGTATCTGTGTTCTCTGTGAACTAAGAAATGGTTTAGGAACGGGTGCCAACATTTTGTTCATTATTGAAAAAACGGGAACATTTTTTTAATCCGGTATTTCCCAAAATAATTAAGATAATTAAGAGCTATTCAAAAAGTAAGCAATAACTGTAGGGGGGTAGGAGGGGGTGACCCCTGGAATTACGCCCATGTTGATGTTACATACAGTTACTATAGAAAAAGCGTTACGTAGGGGAGGAGGGTAACAATTATCAGAAAAAAGATCTACGTATTTTTTGAACGGACCCTCGCTGTTTGCTTTGTAAACTCTGCACAGTAAAAACTGAAAGTTCCTTTTTTTTGCAGTTCTAATTTTATATAGGAAAATCATAAACAATGTTGCGCCACCTATAAAGGTTCTGTAAGGCATTTGCCTTGGAACCAAAAATCGGTTTTAATAGAAATCCTAGTTTTTTCTCTGTGCCACTTATCGTGAATTTTGAAAGGGAAAGAGGAATAATAGGTACCGATCATAAAACCAAAAAAAGCAAAATTCTAGAATATCAAAGATTGAAATGCAAGTATTGCCTCGACCTAATGCAGAGCAACTACCTGACAGTAGAAATGAGTAAGTGGGTAATACATTCTGAAAAGCCCGCACTGTAGAGGCGAAAATAATGATAGAAAAATAATTATGGACATGGATAATATAAAAATATTGAAATAAGTATTGCAAAAAGTATAAGATTTTCATATCGTTTAAGTTTCTCTATACTCACAATGTCAAACGAAGCTTCTTTTAAATATGTCAATTTCTATGTAATTTTGTGCGAATAGTTGAAAATAAATGATTAATTTATATTTGATAGAGTCTAGACGGCCGGTGCCGGCAAGAAAGCCCTTTGCCGGCTGTTGTTCGCGAAAAGCGGGTAAGGCGTAAGTCAATGTATTTTGATGCACTGAGTACGAATATGTACTGCATTTTTTTTTTAAATTTCGCATGGAATCGAAATTCACTGAAAACGAAATAGATTCCTCTTACTTTTCTTGCTCAAATTCTATTGAATTTCGTATGGAAATCTTCAATGCCAGAATACAAAGCCCGAATAGCAAGTTCGTTCCCGAGTTATTCTAAGAAAGTTTCCCACTATGCCGGCCAAAAACGCTCGGAACCCGTACTCTCTCGGTATGGATAGAGATCCTCTTGAGAGAGTTAAGACACGTGAATCCCCACCACTCGAGTAGGCCACCCGGAATACGGAAGTCGTCACAAAATTTGAATATATGCTTGATAACGCATGCGCGTAATGAAAGTTGTAAGAACAACCTGACCAAAATTGATAGTTGTGACATTGTGATCGGTTGCTATTTGAAAATCGCTCGCTAAAAAGGACTTTTGTATTCCGGTTGGCCCTAAGAAATCAGAAACGATTCCCACGTGTCTCAACTCTCTCTAGAGCAGGGCTCCCCAGAAGGCAAGCATTGGCTGCCTTGGCTGCCAGTGGCAGTCTAGAGACTAGTTTAAACAGGCCCCAATAAATTTTCGTCGAACTTGTCCTTTGACTCGTCCCTAATCCTTCACGGTAAATTACAGTTTGAAATGAAAAAATGAAATCGAAACCGAAGAAAAAAGTGACAGAAAAACTTCGTGGCAGCCGAACACTTGTTGTGGAAGTCAGCACCTGCTGAAAGTGGTGAGCCCTTCTCTAGAGGATCTCTAGGTATGGCAGTATTCGAGGTGCCAATTTCAAATGGTCCTTATCGATTTGTCATTCTTATGTTTTCGTATATAATAAATAAACTTGTCACATTATATTAGATACATTTTATAGTGATTTTAAAAATGTCGATCTGCTTGGGTACCATATATGGTAAATATGTTGGAAGTATTGTACTTTTTAATAATAAATTGGTTTCTTATTACGTTTTTGGCCGGCGTAGTGGGGGGCTTTCTTGTTATGACTCTGTAACGAACTTCCTATTCTGGCTTGCGAACTTCGTTCACGCATTTACTGTTTTGGTATTTAACACTGGCATACTGTAATCGCCATATTTTATTCAAAAATGCATAGTCTTTCATGCCGATATCACATTGATTGCAATCTGCATTTTAATTTTTTTATTTCAAGATACTAGGATAATTGAAAGGACATTTGACGGGAATCTAATTGTTTTGTTCTTAATCTTATTTTGTTCGTCTTCTGCCTGGAGAAAGTTTTTTTATGCATTCTAAAAACCTAAAACTCTATTCCGTTATGAACTGTAATTTAACTTTAAAAAATGGAGATTGCTATTTTCACGAATCATGAATTACGATTTTAACGATTTACGGCATCAAAAAATGATAAGGCACTAATCACGTTTATTTTTAATGTATTATTATTAATTTATTTTTGTATTTAGCAAATGCTATACATAATTCTATTCAGCTGCGATATTTGAGGTCAAAAGACCTGTGCAATGGAGTTGAGTTAAATTATAAGCTACCGTATTACACTATTAATACTAATAATACTATGGAGACATTATAAATGCGCTAACTTTCAGTACATAGGGCTGTGCATAGGGCTGTACATAGGACACTCCGCCAACAAATGAAACCGATTTTCATGCACTCCCAGGTTGCAAATTTTGCAGAGTTGCCCCTTAGTACAAAGATCATCTATTTTAGATTATCATAAAGGATTCGCCGAAAGCACGTTTTGAAGCAGATGTCAAAAATTGTACATCCTAAAACGTAGGTCTTAACAGAAAAGTTAAAATTATATTAAAAAATTTGGAATTTAAAAGCCATGCAAAATTAATCAATTGCGCAACATGCGGTTTAAAAGATTAAACAGTGCTTTATCTAAATTTTTGCATAACATTTTTGTCCTCGAAGCTCTAATTCCCGAGTATTTGTTGGTAGAAAGTATTTGGAATATATGTGTTATATAGTTCGTCTAAAATATAATTTTTAGCATCATGTTAATTGGCAATTTAACAGGCTATTTTCCGAAATAATTAAATCGAAGTTTATAATAGGTTCTTAATATTATATTTGACAATATGTACATAATTTCTCGTTACACTAAAAAATCCGTGTAGGGGAGAATGGGGTATGGTGCCTTTGCGGTCATGGCGATTATTACAAATAACGTCCGTGTTTGTTGATTTTGATATTAATGTTTTGCATGAAATGCCTTTTTTTAATAGAAAAATAGTGCTGTAATGCGCTTTATGTTTTAAAATACGTGTCAGAAGAGTATTTATAAAAATACATTTTTTTCGGGAAACGTATTTGACAGGAACTAAGCAATGTATAGAATTCCTGAAAATAAAAAAAAAATCAACGATAAAATTTGGACAACCACCACAAAATGCTCCTATTGTAATTCCTAAAAACAAAAACAAAATTCTTGTTTCTTTGGACAAAAATGAAAAAGAGGAAAGAAAAATGAGAAGGCAACCAACCAAAGCCCCTTCCTTCTCTTTTTCATTTCTTTCGTCTTTTATTTTTATTACTATCAAATCACAATAAAAAAGCATTAAGTGGGTCAAATATCAAATCCATTATAAACAAACAAGAAATAAGAGAAAGTCAATATTGATGAAAACCTACTGCTAAATGTAATTATTCATACTAGAATAACTTTTCTTTAATTTATCCAAATCAGTTTTCAAATTAATAGAAAACCTATTTTGTTTTTTAATATAAAGCATTTCCATAAATTATCTCTTTTTCTCCCCTGCTTAAAATGCCGGATAGGAACCGATAGAAACCAGACACGACCCTGATAGAAACGATATAAGTCTTCTATACGGGTCTATCCGGGCTCTAAATGTAGAATTATTTTCAATCCGGAAATTTTACGGATCTATCCAGTTCTATCAGGGAGACCTGACCAATCCTGTATTTTAGTAAAGAGCACAGTGACCATCTATCCCGGTCTATCCGGTACCAATATGGGATGCGGAACCAGAAATTATTTTTGTGTAAGTCAAAGCGATCATCTACCCGGGTCTATCCGGGACTTATGTGGGACACGGAAACAAACATTCCTTTCCTCTAGGTCTATCTGGGACCTATTCGGGACACGAAAACAGATATTTATTTTCTCTAATATCAAATGAAGTGTCTATCCAGGTGTATTCGGGACCTATCTGGTAGTTTACCGTTGAAGAAAAACGCGTCCAATAGTTTGTGTTTATCCGGATCTATCCGGGACTTATTCGGAACATGGAGACAAAAATTAATTTCCTCAAGTTCAAATGAAGCGTCTATCCGGGTCTATCCGGGACATATCTGGGAGTTTACCGTTGAAAAAAGAAACACGTCCTACAGTTTACGTTTATCCGAGTCTATCTGGCACCTATTTGGGACACGAGAACCAAAAATTAATTTGCTCGAAGTTCAAATGAAGCGTCTATCCGGGCGTATCCGTGATCTGACTGGTAGTTTTTGCATCGAAAAATTATAAAATCCCGCAATGCACGCGTAACCTGGTCTATCCTAGACCCATCCGGGACATGGAACCAGAATTTTATTTCCTGTGTAGTCAAAAAGTGCGTCTATCTGAGAGTATTCGGGATGTGACCGGTATTATTTGCACCAAGAAATTAAGCAAGTTCCGTAATGTACATTTGACCGGGTCTATCCGGGAGGACCACAAGATCCTAAATATGTCCCAAACATAAAAAAATACATTTTTACGTATTATTGTTCATTTTCAGCATTTTCTGCCAACTTTTTATTATATTAATGTTATAATACTCATGGACAATTGAAATATTCCTTATGATTTTTTAAACAATAAAAAATTGTTTAAATAAATGTAATTTATGCAAACAATTTTTTTTGTCAAAAAGTGTGAAATATAATCGTATTTTCTGAATGAAATGTAATAATTAATTATTCTTTGAATTCACTCACTTTTTTAAAAATATGCTGTGATTATTTGAACAATTAATTGTTCCTTATTTTCAAAATTTTTAAAATCGAGCCAGAGATGTCCACTTTTTTCTCAAATTGGTATTCTATGCTACTTATTGTTGAATACTTACATAACTTTGATACTTTTCTTCTGATTTTCAATAAATTTCTATTTGATTAAACAGCTTTTATTTGCTCAAGCAGTTTTTGTTCGAAAACTTAAAAAAAACAATATAAAATAGAACACATAAAATTATTTTTCTGACTGTATAGTGTAAAGAAAGAATATATTAACGATCCTTTGATTGTTTAAACAAATGGAATTCGAATCAATAATTATTTTTCCCGAAAAATATGTTTAAAATTGTATTTTCTGAATTAAATATAATATTGAATGATTTTGAGGAGTGGCGAATTCTGCTGAAGAATTTATGTAATTGTTCAAACAATTAATTATTGTTTATATAAAATTTCCCTTCAAGTTGAGTACGGATAATTTGCATCTTTTTTCAAAATTCTTTATATACTATTATATATGTTCCATTATATATATATATATATATATATA
>JAABKJ010008811.1:0-11357 GCA_011634705.1 Andricus grossulariae
TACAATTTATTATACGTAGATATGAAGGACCACCCTCGTATAAACCCTCACGTAAGGACATAAACGTGCACAGTTGGGTAAGGGACATCTGTGCACATGCAAATATATCACTTGTCCAACTGTGCACGTGCACAGTTGTCACTTGCCCAACTGTGCACGTGCACAGATGGAACTTGTCCAACCGCGCACATGCACAGATGGCATTTGCCCAACTGTACACGTGCACCGTTGGACAAGTGACATGTGTGCACGTGCACAGTTAGGAAAGTGGCATCTGCGCACATGCACAGTTAGGAATGTGACATCTGTGCACGTCTAAGTCCACAGGAGCCCATATGTGTACGTCGACATTTCGACGTACACAGTTGTCCAAGTACCATCTGTGCTCGTGACAGGTGTCCAAGTGACAACTGTGCACGCCTAAATTTCGACGTGCGCAGTTCTTACTTGGACAACTGTGCACGTGCACAGATGGCACTTGGACAATTGTGCACGTCTGAATTTCGACGTGCACAGTTGTCATTTGGATAACTGTGCACGTGCACATTTATCCAAGTGACGACTGTGCACGTGCACGGATGACATGTGCACAGTTGTCCGCCTGACCAAAGACGTGCACAGTTGTCCGTCTGGCCATCGGCGTGTACAGTTGGGCACGTGCAAATTCGCTACGTGCAAAGTTGACCCCATCCCTCTGTTACACTGCTGCTGCACTGTCAAGCTTAACCACAAGCGGCAACATACATTCTGTATGTTCAGTAGTAAATCTAGAGAAAACTTTGCATCAAATTCGTAGTCCTACTGATTATTTTTTTTTTCAAAACAAAAAATATGATTTTTCTATTTTCATCTAGCCCACAGTATTTTTCAGTCTAATTGCAAAAATTCTAAAATATCTTTTTTGCAACACCCACCTCAACAGTTCACGTTTTCATGCTTCTAAATGATGCCTAAAGGACCTTATTGGAGCAGACTGTGTGCGAAAAAATTTTCGCGCATGCGCAGTTTGAAGATGGCTTACTTTAGGCACCGGTGACAAAGCTGCGCATGCGCACTTTCGACAATAGGTACTTTAGACACTGGCATAGGTAACTTTAAACACTGGTTTTGGTATCTTTTTGAAATGATTGAAGTTTCGTTTTTAAGGTTTCATAGCCGTTTTCATCCGTCGTACAGAAGGGCATAAGCTTGAACATTTGGCACAGAAAAAGGGCATAAGCGCCAACATTTTTTTTTCATAACATTTTTTTACATAATTTTTTTTTTAAACAAATATTTTTTAAGTATGTTTTTCACAGTTTTTTTTCCAAACATTTTTTTACCAAATTTAAAAATATTTTCTTTTAGGATTAGCATTTTTCGTAAACTCCTCCTAACACAACTTTCTCGGACGGGCGTTCCAAAAAATAGCGTGTGATACACGTACGCATAGGTGATTGCTAACTCGTGTGATTGCAACATTCGCCTGCGGCTCGAAGCACTCGTCTACGTTTTCACACTCGCTTCGCTCGTGTGCTAACCACCGACTCATGCTTCGAGTCTCTGGCTTATGCTGCAAAATTCACACTCGCACTCAATCACTTATTTTGTGCACTTGTATCACAAATAACTATTTTTGAACCACCCAAATATATATGTATGTATGTACCTGAATCGCTTGAACTTTATTTACAACTACAGGGTGAGTGCCTTCATTGCTGATGACTGCATTCTTGTTTAATTTCTTGATTTTCACTTCTCCGTCGGAATGTTCTTCGTTTGAATCGATTGCATCAGTTTCTAATTTCAATAAATCCCGATTTACGGCTTTCTTCGGTACGCATGTTTTTGGTGCAATCGAAGTTCCCGCTTTTCTTTTCAAAGTCTAAAAGGTTAGAAATTAATAATTTACAATCTATAACTTTTTAGCTACTGGCTCATCTTAAACTGAATCCAACCTGAATATCTTTAATTTTCTGTATAAATTTCACCTCATTCTCAGCTGTGTGAACTTGTGCTTGGATTTTAAGTGGCAGCGTTAAGGGATTGTGCAGTTTTCCTGCTTTGAGGCTCTGCAACCTTGGGGGCTTCCATGAACCACGAGGCCCAATTTTGGCCACTTTTTGACCCCTTCCTCCCCCAATGTAGTCCACCGTGGCATTCCCGTCAGAGTCCCCCCCCCTTACCAGAGTGCTACGTGTTTTATGGAAGTCCCGCAAGTGACAATTCATGTCTTTTGTTGAAAAGTCGTTTTTTTTATATATAAAGAATCAATCTTTCTCGTTTAAAAGTGAACTATTGGGGTTAAAATTTATTTATTTTGTGTTCTAATATTTTTCGACTTATTATTGTTTTCAGTAAACATTTTTCTGTTTTTTGACCATGCGTTGTTTTTTTTTTTTGTAACACCTAAGTGTAAAACCACGTGGCTCGGACTCGGACCCCCCTTCAACCCTATGTAGACCAACGTGGCCTTTCTTCGAACCCCCCGACAAAAACCATGTGGTTTGTGGAAGGCCCCCTTGAGCTAAAATTGACTTCGTTGCTCGCCTAAAGCCAAATAAATAATTAAAATTCGAATGTGCCTCCGAACGCATACACTCTCAGACATGCACCTGTATCAGAATTTTGGACTTTCTTGGGCTGTATTGCCGAATTTTGGGCAACTGCACAAAAAATTGCATCAGAAATTCGGACTCAAGAAAGCACCACAAAAAATGTTCAAGAACCACCCCCCCCTGGATTGCTTTTTTGCAAAAACAACCCCTACATCTAAAAAATCAAACACCTATCTATGAACTTGAATTTCCATGGAGCCCTAAAATCAGAGACTCTATTCACACTATACAATTCCGAGTGAAGATAATTTTCCAGCAAAGTCGTACTGACAGTGTAACGAGGGGTTGGTTTTTCGCGTAAAGGGTTAAAGCCCAAAAATTGGTCATGGTATTTTTAAGGAGCCCAAAACTCAGAGACTCTATTTACACTGTAAAATCCTCAAAAAGATTATTTTTTGACAAAGTCATATCTGCCTAGTGTCAAGGGGTTGTTCTTTAACGTTAAGGGTTGGAGCTCAGAAATAGTTATTGGTATTTTTAAGGAGCCCAAAAATCAGATATCCGATTTACACAAGGCTCCAACCCTTAACGTTAAAAAACAACCCCTTGACATCAGGCAGACATGCATTTTTTTAAATAATCTTTTTGAGGATTTTACAGTGTAAATCGGATCTCTGATTTCTGGGCTCCTCAAAAATACAAACAACGATTGTTGGGCTTCAACTCGTACCGTTAATCAATAACCCCTTCATACCACGAGCATGTTTTTTCTTGTCATAAAATAATACTCTTTAGAATTTTACAGTTTCAAGAGTATTTACAGTGTAAATGGAGTTTCTTATTTCTGGGTTAAAATAGATGTCTGGAAACTTTTGCACGGCATTACATATAAGAGAAAATACATTTTTATACTCGCTACATGTACCTGAGTTATTATTTGCTTTAGGCAAGATTTCAATCTCAGTTAACATTTACCGAAGATGGTTACACATAAATCTGTTTTGATTCGTAGTTTAGGACGCCCGTGATGTTTTCTTTTTTAATTTCGAAGTATTACCCGTTATAAAGTGCAAATAATGCATCAAATAACATTTTGAATATTTTCTTTCATAAATGTTGCAAAATTCAGTTAATATAACTTTGACAATTATTGAATAAATACAAATTCAGAGGCCTAAACATTTACATTTTTAAACTCAAGCTTAGATAAATGAACAATTCAAACCTTAGGGCCCTTAATGAAATGAAACCATGTTATAATTATGTATTACAGGCACTCAGAATTACAGAATTGTATACCGGAAAACTGTCGTAGAAATTTTTAATCTTTCAATATTGTGCAATGCCAAGTGAGCAGGGTGGCCGTTTTAATCGAGGAAAAAATTCCTGGTCATTTCCCGGTTAACAAACATTTTTCACGGTCATTGCAATAAAAAAAACTGAATACTTGAACCTGAGAATATTTTGAACTTTACAATTCAAAGAATACTGGTTAAAAAATATATAAATCCACACCAACATTTTCAATCAGGGTGGCAACTATTTTTATAATTTTGTTGTCTGGGCTTGCTCCCAGTTCTGCCGGTAAAATTTCGTTATTCTCCCAGTTTAAAAAAAAATCTCTCTACGAAACTCGCAGTTCTTTCACATATGGTCAACTGCGGAAGTTGACGAGCGCCAGTTAACCATTTGCAAGGAATCTGTTGATTTTTAATGATATAATAAGTAGGATAAGGAAGTTTTTGTGTCTAAGACAGGAAAAGACTGTAATGTGTTTTATTATATAGTAGCAGTAAAACAATTAAATATCCATTATTGAAGCAATTTTCAAAAATAATGTTTTTAGCATTTTTGAAACAATAATTGTTAATTTCGAATTAAGATCGTTTACACTATTGTTTAAATATATTAAACGATTTGAAATTGAAAATATTCCTATTCAAAATATGTTAGATTGGATAACATTTTAACCAAATAAGTAAACTTAAGTTTAACAGAAAAAATTAATTTTCATCAAAATACATGAATTTTCAACAACGAAGATTAATTTTCAACACCGAAGATTAATTTTCAACCAGAAAAAATGAATTTTCAACAAAATAATTTTATTTTCATCCAAAGGAATGAATTATCAACTAAAATAATGCACTTTCAACCGCAAAACATGTATTTCAATCAAAATACATGAATTTCCAACCAAATAGTTGAATTTTCAACAAAACGAGAATTTTGAACAAAATAGTTTCATTTTTACCCGAAGGAATGAATTTTCAACTAAAATAGCGAATCTTCAACCAAAAGAAGAGTATTTAACTAAATAGTCGAACTTTCCATGAAAGGATTAATTTTTCAATGCAGAAGATTAATTTTCTACTAGAAAAGTCGAATTTTTAACAAAATACATGAATTTTTAACTAAAGCGATACATTTTTAACAAGAAATGGAATAATTATATACTTAGTTAAGAAAACTAATTTTTAACAACAAAAAACGAATTTTCAAAAATATAGTTCAATTTTCAACCAAAGAGATGAATTATCAATCAAAAAGATAAATTTTTAACCCAGAAGATAATTTTTTCCAAAAAAGGTTAATTTTTAACAAAATTTATGAATTTTCTACTTAAATGGTGAATCTTCAACCATAAATATGATTTTTTTAAACTGAATAGTTGAATTTTCCACCAAAAAGATGACCCCTTTTCCAACACATTCAGGGTTAACGTTACGGAAAATTCCGTGACCATAGACAGTGCCAGGTCCGTACGTTTAGACTCGATCGCGTTATAATAATCATACATAATGGTATGGACTCTCCATATTTTCAGACTTGGCCTTAAATGTACTGCCGCCATTTGAGGTGAGAAGCTAAAATAACCTAAAATTAATGAAAACTGGGAATCTTGACCATGATTTTTGTTTGAAATTGTTAATTTCCGGGGGGTTAAGACATCCATGGCGACAAAGTTTGAATGTAGATTCCTATAGGATTTTTTGCGAGAATAATCGAGTAATACAGGGTTGACCCCTATCTCTTTACAATTTCTAGTGGGGGGCGGGAAGGCACCCCTGTGACTTGTCACAGGAATAATACAATGGCACACCCCTGCTCCTTTTCTAACGCTTTGTGGGGGCGGGAAGGCACCCCTGTGACTTGTCGCAGAAATAATGTAAGGTCACACCCCTACCCCTTTTCCAACGCTTCGTGGGGGCGTGTAGGCACCCCTGTGACTGGTCACAGAAATAATGTGAGGTCACACCCATACCCCTTTTTCAACGCCTCATGGAAGGGCGGGAAGACTCAAAACTAAAAAATGACATCCATTTTCACCTATCTCTTACGGTTTACGAGATAATTGTTGTTAAAAATAACAATAATGGAAGGTTCCCCTCAGGTCCCAATGGAACGTTCCTGGAACGTTCCATTGGAACATTCCCAACCGGCGGACATTTTACACCTCCCGGGAACTTTCCTGGAACGTTCCGAAGGTGCCCGCGGAACGTTCCTGGAACGTTCCGTGCTATTAGGGTACTTTTGAATCTGTATATGCAAAGTTGAAGAAAATTTTATTTTAAATTTTTATTCCTTTTGGGTTGGCCTACCTGCGGTCCTAGCCGATGAGCTACTTGATAGGATCTGAATTAGCATATCTTCAGAAATTTGAAAAAGTTTAAAAAATCGATATATCTTGAAAACTATTCGAGATACCGATTTAAATCTTTCAGATTCGTGTTTCTCGCCAAAAATCCTATAGGAATCAGCTTAAAAACTTTAAATAATTTAACCGTACAAGAGTTTTCTATGATTTTTCTTATTAAGGTAAGGTACGTATGGTGCAAAATATAATTTCCGTAGAGTAAAATTAGTCCCACGCGGAAAACTCGGCCACACGCAGTACGAAAAGAATTAAAATATGTGAGCACTACAACAGTGCGTTACAGGCCATTTGCCATCAGGATCATTTTGTACCTATCAGATGGTCCCTACGACAAGTGATGTATAATGTATTATTGTAGCAAATACGCTTCAATTAGCAACATTATTACATAATTTTTGCTCCAAATCTATAAGGAAACACCTTACCTTTTTCTACGAAGGCAATTAGAGTCGGGCACCACCTTTCCCCTCCGATACATTTCACTAGGTATTCTTTATTAGAATGGATAATGTGCTGCTCCGGATTTTCAAGTATCACTAAAGTTGCACATACAATAAATTTTGAATTCGGGAAATGTCCTGAACAGGGCTTTGTATATTTAATGCAGAACCACACCATCTTATAACGCGATCATAGAGAAACAAGTACGCGAACACGCCGCGGACCCCGAGACATGCGATGCTACATGCCATCTGTTACGTCGTTAGTTCGCTGGTGTCAATGAAATTCCGCTGGTCCCAACGACGAATGGACGAGAAGAACGTGTAGTCCGTTGCTGCCTTTGATTGGCTTGAAAGCCAAAACCGCGAACATTAGGTCAGGGAGATTTAGTTATTAAGTAAATAAATTCACTAAATATTCTGAGAGGAACTCCTTGTTGTATTTTAAACACAGTTTGTTTAGGATTTGAGGTTCCCAATTTCCTTCACAAATGTTTTTACCATTCAATTATTTCTCACCATCACAGTAATCCAATCGTTCACAAAAGTTTTAATACAGGTTTAATATTAAACGCGCGCGTCCACGTCACATTTTAATCGTTTTTATTTTAATGTTAAATTCGCTTACTAATGAAACTTGACTCCTTTTAAGTTTAAGTTGATTCCATCCCTAATTCAGAGTCTGATTCTATTTGAGCGCAAGGGATAGTAAATTGTATTGTTTCTGTAGGCGTATAAATAATTATCACAACGAAGTGTAATTCTTCGTAAACCCGACAAAGTTGGAAAGGTTGATAGCTAGGATCGGAGAAAATCTCCAGCAAATCAAATAAGATGCTCTCCGGAGCTGACATGAAAGATTATTAATTAATTAATATTCAAAAAATATCCGTTCGGAAGTAATTGAAACTCAATCTAAAGTTAATCGAATGATTGAACCAAATTGTGCAAGATTTTATAAGAGACTTGTTCAAAATTCTGATAGTGGAATTCATTTTATTTCAATGTCGACACCATCCACCAATCAGCCAGTGAATGATTTCACCCTTGACGTCACAGATTTGGGCGAATATCGGTCCAAGCTCATTCATGTATTGCATCCTGTGAGTCAACCCTTCCTTCCTGCCTATCGCATATTTTCGGTGCCCTTCTGTCGGGACTTCGTCTCGACCGGATATCCTTAACTACTATGACTAATATTTACCATACATTTTTACCTATAGGAAGGAGAGAGAAAGAGAACATTTTCGCTATTGCACCATTCATGATATTTAATGTTCAATTGATTTCCTCAACCATCCCTCAATTGCACCACTGGATTCAATAAAATAACCCAACTGAATTTATATTATTACTTATGGTAATAATAATTGATATTAATCAATTCCTTATCAATTAACTATCTTGAGCGTACATATCTATTTATTCTATGTGTAAATTCTTTTCTATTAACGAATTCAAATTCAAATTGTTCCCGCTCAAAGATGGCGTCGCCTGACCTCCGAAAAGTCACACGAGGTTACACCTTCCCTCCTATTTTAAAAAGCTGTTCTTTCAACAACTTTTTATTATAATTGTTGTTTTCATTTATTGTATCAAAATCAATATTTGTTTGGAATCTAAAAGTCTCCAACATGCTTTACTGTAAATGGCAATGACAAATTTCCGGACGGTAGGGCAATATAAGAAATTTCCGGAGAGGTACGGAGGGGTTAAAGGTATTCCCTTCCTTTACTAATTATCAAGAGCATGGAGCGTAGTTCTTAATACTTTATTTACTCGTCGCACAAAGTTGCGTTTTATGTGGTAACTCAAGCACTTATCGGAGCCGTTAAGTGCTTGATTTATGTGTGTAACCGGAGAACTCCTTCCCTTAGTGGTGCACATCATGGTTATTAAAAGTTATGATTCTAATAATTCCTGCTGAATTCTTTCTTAAAATGATCCGAACAGCACTTCATTCTACCAAAGGCAATTATGACTTAGAATTATATTACTTTATATGCAAAATAAAATTGAATACAATCATCTTATTATTTTTTCTTATTCTTATAAAAATCATGTTATTCTAAGAAAAAGGTCAAAAAATAAAATAAAATGAAATCTCAGTTATGTAGTTTATTCATAAAACCCCCATTCCTGTGTTTATTTCACAAATTTAATGTTATTTATAACGGAAAACTATTACGCAGTATCAGCAATGATAAAGGAAAAGGAGAAAATTGTGCATTAACTTGTGAAATTAATTAAATACAGTCTACAGAATACAATTGGTGAAATAATTATCTACATTTAACGGAATTATACGACGCTAAAGAGTAGTACGAAGGGTTTCACAGAATGTTCATCTAAATGTTATCAAGGTTAGCATAACTACTCGCCCTTACAGGAAGCCGTACCCATGAATCCCGTCCCTCTTGCAATACATTCTTAACTCGGAAAAACTCCACTATTGGGGAGTTGTCGTTAACCTCACACACCCTCCATTCGACGTAGAGGCTTCTCAGCGCATACTCTTGCTCAGCCAACCAATAAGCCTTTGCCCATGGCTCGAGTGTTCCACTTTGGATAAGGGTGCCCCTGTCCCTCAGAGCTATCCTGCAGGTTTGGCAGGATGCCGTTTCATCTTTGTAGATACTTAGAGACCTGCGCCCCGAGCATGGCTTCTGTTGTGCAATGGACATTCGCATGAGCAGATGCACGGCGAATTCACATGCTGCTAGCTCTCCGCCTAGGCCGCTCGAGGTTCCGCCGGCAGTGCAGGCCCCGCACATCCAGGTACGACTCGGATTACGACTTCGCCGCACAGGGTCAGAAGCCCGTCAACATGTTTCCATTCAAGCGCAGCAAGATTTTTTCCCTGAATAACACAACAATATTTCCCTTAAGCCCTTATTCATTTATTTTCAGAGTGAGGTTTCCGGTTTCCGGTTACCGGTTACTGGTTTCAATTCTGGGTCTGGCTTCTTCTCTCTCAAGCGCCTTTGGATAACCAGTACTGTCTTTTCCATCTTTTTCAAAATAATAATATCCAAATAAATCACTCAGATTTTTACGTCTTTCTCCTAGACTCCTAACAATCGTCTCAAGCTGATGAGCTGAACGATTAGATGGGTACCCTTAAAATTTTGCTCTATAAATTTCCATACATAGATTAGGGTTATTGGGGCCTATAAATTTTTATTATCACATTTGAGGTTTTTCTCTCAAATATCCGTCCTAACTATATGATTTAAATCAGAAAATATTATTCAATTCATCACCAAAATATTTTGTATATTGAAAATTAATTTGAATTATTAATTATAATTTATTTTCATTTTAAGATTTAAAACTTGCACCAAGAGTTCAAACTCGTAAGTGATACGCGGGGTCCTGATTACCCTTCAGTTTAATAACTATATAAGGTATAATAATCAATTTGAGAAAAATCCCTGCCCTTAAATTCATATACCTGTTATATACCAAGAGATCTGAAACCAATTACCTTTCCTTTAATATATATATGGGTAAGACCAATTCTTTCTAATTAAGAAAAGGAAAACTACGCTCGACACGTGGCCATATTAGAAAGATTTTGGATTCTAAAATTTTGTGTTGCTGTCTAGAAAGTGGCGTCACACGTGGTCGACACGGAGACTCTCCAACTGGGCCTTCCTATTCATATTTTTTATTGTGAAGTGGTTACAAGTAATATTTTTTAAAATGTTTCCCCGATTGTGTTGAATATGGTGTACAATTCATGACCTGAGCCCCCACTCAAGTGTTTCCCCGTCATGTATGTACCTTGAACTCTACCCCCGTTAACCATTTCAAATAATCCAATTTTGTCACGTAATGGAGTCCACAAAAAGATGTATGTATCTTTGTTGAGATTATAACTTTCTTATTTTTGAATTTATTTTGTTAGGTTAGGTTAGGTCAGGCGAGCTTTCTCTAGAAACTAAAAATTTCAAGGTTTGGAATATTATGATGTGGATTAACGGGATTATTGTTGAGATTCAGAGGTCTAGATTATTTTGAATTTTGTGGCGATTTTGAGTTTGCCTATTACTAACCGAGTAAATGAGGTTATGATTAGTCATGGGTCATTACTAATTTAGTGAGGTTAGCCTATAGTCAATTTTGAGGTTAGGTTTTTCTGATGACTAGACATCTGAAATTAACATGAAAAATTGTTTTTAATTTGATGTAGTAGTAAGGCACTGATTGTTAAACCTGGCTCATTATTCTTTCAATTTATTTTAATTGAATAAATTACAAGTACTATTTGTTTTAAATACAAGAATTTTGTGTTGCTGATGTTTTGAACCCTCTTTATTTGCGAAACACGCCCAACTACAGAGTCTGAGCTGACCGTGAGAGGAGCCGGTACACTGCGTTCTTTGAGTTGAGTTTAGTTTCTCGATTTCTTGGAGATTCTTAGATTTTCATTCGATTAATTTTGAGATTTGGATTTTGAGAATTTAAGTGGCCTCAAGCAGGCCTGGCGCTAAACAAAACTATTAGCGATAGGGAATATAAATTATTAGATAAACTGTGGATTTTATAGGATTTTCAGGAAGCAGTGCCGAAGGTATGTGGTAATTTTTATCATTTAAGTATAATTAAATTGCAACATTTCAATATATATATATATATATATATTTCGGTTTCTATTCCTTTTGAATAGAACTGAAGGGCCTATGACAAAGCCACCGAACGCGTCCTCGGGTTGCGGAT
>JAABKJ010008812.1:0-11357 GCA_011634705.1 Andricus grossulariae
ATATGACCGTCGCATCACTCTCAGTGCCGTTTAGGTGCCGAAATCGGCCAAAACAGGCACTCAAACGGCACTGGCGGATCAGTGCCGTTTCAGTGCTGTTTCATTGGCAGGTTCACCCACCAAAAAACTTCCATTTGGTGAAAAAACGGTGAATTTTTTTTCAAATTTTTTAAACAAGGGGATTTTGGATCTCAGGGGGGTTAATCCACCCCCAACCGTAAAAAATCCGTATTTTCTTACAGGTTTGATACAAAAAATTCTAGTTTTGCCTAAGTATCGTAGAAAGTGGTCAAAAAATGGAATAAAATGAAAAAGTATGGAAAAGTTGAAAAACCTCCCCCAGAAATGAAGAAAACGCCCCTTTTTTTGAACAAAAAATGAATTTTTAAACTTCCTGCAGTTTCTATTACAAATACTTCGTGGATTGAGTGGCAAATATGGTGCCGTCGTCGAAATATGCGTTTCTGGAGCGGTGAAGTTTTTGCCTAAGAAATACCGTTTCGGATGACAGTCGGAGGTTAGGCCGTGATTTTTGACTCAGTTTATGTTGGATTTTACTTGTAACGTCTGCTTTTTATCTATGTGTGTTCGCCCACTGGTCAACGTAACAATGGTCCGTCATAGTTTTGATATATATCGAAACTATATGGACTCAAAAATTATGGAACTTTTAATCTTTATAAAAGCGGATACTGCTGGAACTAAGAAGGAAGTTAAGTCTGTTAAAAAAAACAATCTCTAAACTGGAAGCTGATTTAGATTCGCTTGTGAAAGAGTCACAGTTGCTAAAAGCTAAATGTGACATGCTGGAAAAGAGTAATTCGACTCTAATTAAGGAAGTATCCACCTTGAGGAGCGAAATGCCCTCTCTCCAAAGAAGCGTTGTGTCAATAATCTTATTGTGCACAAACTTCCTGACAATCCAGAGAACAAGGAAGACCTGCTAAGCTGCCTTGTTACCACTTTCTCAGAGGTGGATATATCGATCTCGCCTAAGCACATTACGGATGCTTTGCGGTTGGGAAAGGGACAGGGTGATCGCCCTGTTTTGGTTAAATTGTGCTCTCGGTTTCATAAGCAGTTTGTTATGGAAAAGCGAGAACAGCTCGCAGAAAAAAAATATCGACATCAATCATGACTCATCGCTACAAGAGTGACTAGAGAGAAAAAAGCTGTGGGTAGCCAAGGAAAAGCTTCTACAGTATGGAATTCAGGCTTTTATGAAGGGAAAGAATCTACTGGCCGTTAATAAACCTCTCTCGGATTCGAAAATTGATGGACTCCAAGGGAAATCAAATCTGGTAAATTGTTGTTTCGTTGACAATGTTCCTGTTTCCCCGTTCACAGTCAAGAAAACTGCCAGAACAAGGCAAAATTGTTCTGGTTTCTCATCTTCCACCTCCTCTGATAGTCAAATTGACAAAATTCTTAACAAGCGGTCTGGAAAATCAAATAAACCAACGATCAGGTTTCCCAACTAGTGGCTGCAGAGTGTTTTTGAGGGTAATATAGATGTTAGCGGCATGCAAGGGTTAAGCCCTGGTTTCTTATCATCTTCTGGAATGTGCATGGGTTAACTCATTTTTCGGAGCCTGCCTGTTCGATCACTGATAAAGAAATAATATGCCCTGTTGAGACCTGGTCCATGTAATCAGCAATAGCTTCTCCGGCCTGGCGTTAGAATTACACCTGAGTAGTAAGCATAGCTTCTAGAGATAGTAATAGAGGGAGACCTAGCGGAGGTTTAGCTATATACGTTAATCGCTCATATTTCGGCTATGAAATTTTACACATAACTTCTAATTGGGTTTTTGTTAAGTGTTGGCACCAAGCCTGTAAAGCTGTTGTTGGTAATGTTTACTTTGAGCCGATGTTGGGTTGACAGGCTCTTGTCGAAGCGCTGAAGATGTTGATTGATAGAATTTGCTCAGTGTATACCAATATCCCAATTTGCTGGGAGGTGATTTTAACTCTCGCATAGGGTCTATTGAATACTCTTGCATCTTGCAATAATGCTAAGGCGTTCTGGGCAGCAGTGAACAGTTTTAGAATAAATTCTTCTTCAGTTTGTGATATAAGTTTCGAGCGTTGGCAAAACTTTTGCGGATTCATTGTATACTGAACAGATTTTTGTGTTAATGTTAAGTGGTGTAAAAATCCCCATCCTTTACCTATTGTCATGTGAGAGTAATAAGGCACTGGGTGAGGATGGCAACCCTAGTGAATTTTATAAATATCTACCAGAGAACTGGGTCAGTTATCTGGTTAGATTTTTTAACCATTTTCAAAACCACAGAGAAATTGCTTTGATCAATTCTGTTGCAAAAATTTTCACCCGAATTCGGTCCTCAAGTCTGACTAGATGGGCTGAAGTAGAAAACTGCCTTCCAGAGAATCAGTCGGGTTTCAGGGCTGGACGGAGTTGTATGGATCACATTTTCACTCTGAATGCATTAATTTAAATACATCTTGTTAATCCAAAACGTAAGGTCTTTGCGTTTTCCATCGATTTTAAAAAAGCGTTTCCTTCATTCGGGGGCTTAGGATATACTGAAATGATCGAAAAGCTTCAATCGAAGTTCTTCAAGAGGCTTTTAAACTTTCCGTCTTATACGCCAAATTATGCTTTGCGACTCGAAACTGATGGACTACAATTGGCTTATGAGATTTTTAAGCTAGCTCTAAGTTGGCTGGATAGGCTGTTGAAAATGGAGGACCAAAGATATCCCGTACGCTGCTTAAAGAAATTAAAGTCCTTAGCGGCTAAGTCTTTTAGTAATGTTAAGTTTAATTGGGTTTTGCGATTAAAGGTGTTTTTCTGCGTGTGTAACTCTGCTCATTTATGGCCGGCACTGGCTTCAATAGCCTTATAACAGAATAAAGAGACAATCTTGCATAACTTTTCAGTCCATTTAAAGTGCTCAGATTATGGTAGAGTACTAGGATCAGGCAGTCTACAGGTGTTTCCACAACATTCAACCTTATCTTACCTTTCGTCTGCATTTTTATGTTATAAGCACAATTGCTCAGCTCAGGCTCCTGGGTTCAATTAGAGGTTGCATTCGTATCTTTGCGTTTAAATTTATTTATGAGCTATCGAGAAACTATCCGATACGCAATCTCGGGGAAAGAAAGGATTTGTTTTATATCTTGGCCACTTCTCCTGCGTATGCGGATTTTAGATCTTCCATTTTTTAGCACAATCCAACTCTCACATCCAGTGTACAATACTGGTTACACTTTCTTAATTCTTATTTTCTAAATAAATAAAAATAAAATATTTCGTGCATTTAAAGCAAAAAAAATTACTAAAATGATTCGAAAAATAGTGTCTACGAAATAGATGACATAAGGCGTAAAATATCTTATTGGTCAAAAACTACCCCTTTTAAATTTTTTATGATAGATTTCCTATTAAATGAATGAAACTTCTATAAAAAATAAGTATAAAGATGTATGAAAACATATATACAGATAAAATTTATTGTATGAATAGTAAGTAACACCCCTAAGATGGAATAAACTACTTCTAATTATTTAATTTTTGCAAATTTTGCAAATAAAATTATGTTTATGTATTGTACGAGAAAATATCATCTTCTTAGTTTTGAAGGTCGCTTATTTTATGTTCGAGGTGTTATTAACCATTCATAAATTGCATGGTATCTCAATATATATTTTTTCATACATCTTTATACGTATTTTTTTATAGAAGTTTCTTTAATTAAATAAAAAAGTTATAATAAAAAATTTAAAAGGCGTAGTTTTTGACCACTAAGGGTGTCTTATGTCATCTATTTTGAAGCTAGTATTTTTTTAATAGTGTTTGTGATTATTTTGTTTCAAATTCATGAAATATTTGCAATGAAAGCTGCATGAAGCTTGAAAATGTATTTTTTTTTTTCTTCAAAAAAGAGGTGTTTTTATCATTTCTGGGGGAGTTTTTTCAATTTTCTATACTTTTTCATTTTATGCCCTCTTCTGACCACTTTCTACGATATTTAAGCAAAACTAAAAAAAAATTTATCAAACCTTTGAGAAAATACGGATTTTGTTACAGTTGGGAGTGGTTTAACCCTCGTGGGATCCAGGGTACCCTTGTTCAACAAATTGAAAAAAAATCGGTTTTTTTACCAAATGGATGTTTTTTGGGGGGTGAGTTCACAAATCAAAAGAAGTTTAAGGTTTTTTGAGCCACCCTAGTTCCACACCGCGCACAGTACCGGCCCACGACGTGCACAGTTGGGATCGTGCAAAGTTGCTCCGTGCAAAGATGGCTGGTACCCCCATCAATATAATAAAACTTCAAATTTAGGTAGCTTTTTCGAATTTTTGAATTTTGACCGCGAATTCGTGTTCTGTGACTCGAAAATCCCCCTCGCACTGACTTTCATAGAAATCTACCAATTCAATAAAATTTTCAAAATTTGAGCCAACTTTTTTAATTTCAACCCAAAATTTGTGTGTTGTGACGCGAAAAACCTTTCCTTACTGACTTTCATGGAAATCCACTTAATTAATAAAATGTTAAAAATTTAAGTTGCGTTTCTTAAATTTTTAATTTTGACCCTAAATTCCTGTTCTGTGATTGTCCCTCCCCCCCTCTTTCTCTCTCTCCCTTACTGACTTTCATGATACCTAACGTTTTAATAACATTATAAAAATTTGAGTCAACTTTTTGGATTCTTGAATTTTGACCTAAATTCATAGTTTGAGAATCGAGAAACTCCCTCGCAATGGCAATCATGGAAATCTATCACTTGAATCTTCTTCTTTATTCATAATGTGACCCCTAAGGGTTTACATGACCTCGGTTTCTTACAACTTATATTATTCTATTATTCAACTTATTCTTATATTATCTTATCCTTACTGTTTACAAATATTTACAACTATTTAAATCAATTCTTATATCTAGATCCTTACTTCTATATTAATATAGCGCAATTTTATTGTCGAAAGAGTGAGCGAGCAATCGAAAGCGAGAGAGTGCGAGCGAGCGCATACGCATCTTGATCTACTTATACTACTACATAATCACTACTTACAGATCTTTACGGTTCTAATATAAGCGACTTCCGTTTCAACTCCTTCATCCACTCCTCCCCTAGAATCTTCACCGCATTCTCTTGCCAGCATTTTCTTTTCTCTTTCTTTTCCCAATACATCCCCTCCCTTACCTCGTTTCCCAATCTAAATCTTGCTTTTCTGGTCCTTCTTCTCTCTCCCCATTCCTTTTCCAAATACAGGGTGCACAGTCTTCCCCTTTTTTCTTAGTTTCCCCTTTTTTCGTGAAAATCTCCTTTTCCCCTATTCTCAAAAAACGTCCCCTTTTTTCTTTTAAATATACGATATTTGAAAATACAATGTTTGAATTACGTGGAAAATGCTCTGAAATTAGAAGTGTACCCATTATTGAATAATAATTAAAGCAATTATAGCATTTCAATAAATTATTTATGAATAAATAAGGTACCAATAATATCACAAAATATGTAGTACTTTTGAAGTAAGTATTATAAGTTGAACACTTTATATACCTACCTAATTAAAAAATGGAATATTCCAAATTCATCATCTGCAATGTTAAATGTTCTAACTTGAGCAATTTTTAATTTGAATTTAAGAGCACTGAAGAGTAGGGCGGAGTGAAAATGCTAAAACAAATCAAATCGTTGGAGCTGAGGGGGAACAAAACTTGTGGGTTGGCATTCGACAAAAGTGAAAAAAAAATGTAAATCAGTAAGGTTTAACGATTTCAAATTCAAAGTATTTCCTATTGGTTCAAAAATTATGACAAATTTGTTATATTTACATATTTTACTAGTGAACAACAATAAAAAAATTAAGAAATTTAAAAATAAACTTTTTGTGTAGTTATAATTTTTTTTTAAATGTGCAAAACCTTATTTTATTTTTTTTTGATTGAGTCATAAGTACACATTTAAAAAAAAGTTGAATATGTTGAACCTGAAATTTATTCAGCTTGAACCTAAGAAAAATTTTATCATTTTGCTTTTTCAGGAGAAAATTTTGGTCGCGATTAAGGATTTTTGGGATTTCATATTTTTTGGGATTTTGGGACTTTATATACACCCTTAGAGCATATATTACATGGAGTGCTAATCAGGGGTAATTTCGCGTCTGAAAGATAGGTAGCGCTGTTCAAAATCTCGGACGGTGCAAGTGCTTGCCACTTATAACGTCGCCAGACGTCGCTTATCATATTTTACATTTTTTTATAAATAGCTTAAAAAATCCCTGTAAATATCAAAATGAAATCTCCCTTAGTTTTAGAGGAATACTTAAGAACATTCACCGTGGCATGGTGTGCCCAGCGTCCGAGAGTCTGTACTCTGAAGTTCGTGCATACGATTATAATATTCTTCTATTGTTCGTATAGTGTTTACGTGGTTATTCACATCGTGTGCATCGTTTTGGCGTACGTATTTAAATCCATATTTCTCGAAAACTAAGGGAGATCATATTTTGATATTTACAGGGCTTGTAGAGGACATTGTAAACTATCTATATAGAAAAATAAAGATAATAAACAGAGAGTTTTTTTCAGAAATTGAGTTTAAGTATTAGTTTTTGAAAATTTTAAGAAGATTTGAAATTTTTTGTTTCAAAAATATTTTTTCAAAACTGCGTCTTATTACAAATAATTTAAAAAAGATCTAAATTTCATTCAAATCACCAAAGTTATGATAGTGTAAGAAAAAAGGCCCAAAATTTGCAATTTCGTATATCTCCTAAGTTTTTTGATTTTTTCAAAAATTAATTTAGGGTTTTTCTCTCAACAACATCAAAAACGAATACTAGAATTTTCTTCAAAATCACTGACAATATCTGAAATTCTTCAGATGATTTGACATGCAATTGCTCTAAACTGACTGAACACAATTTTTTAATAATTATAGTACTTTGGCTTGTGTGATTCTATTTTGAAATTTGGTAAAATAATTAATAAAAATGTAATTAACAATGATTTTTCGTTTTTTCAATTCACAATCAAGAATGTATCATATTATTTACAAAAATGCCAACACTTTCTCATTTAAACAAGCCTGCGCAAAGGTGCACTTTCACCCAGCTTTCACCGTTGAGATTTTTATTTGCGACATCTACTATATAGTATCATTAGAACGCGTACTACAATGCTTCATGTATAGGAGTGAGCACTCCCCGTAATATATCCTCTGAGTATGCACCACGAAAAAAATGTTTTCCATGAATAAAAAATAATAACAGGTTTCTGTGGTTCAAGCTGAAGAAATTTCAGGTTAGAATCAATCCAAAAAACATGTTTTTGTACATTTTCAAAAAATGTTGAATAAGGCAATTTTTTTTTTAATTTTCAAAATTTTAAATATTGTTAATTTAAAAATTTTGTATTTAACGAGGGGTTGACTACTCGACCGATTGGGTGTACACCTACTTCTGACATCAAGATACTTGAGGATATTTCAATGACTTCAGAAGATTTCAAGTGACTTCAAATGATTTCATGTGAATTCACGTGACTTCGTGTGAATTCACGTGACTTCATGTGAATTTAAATGACTTCAGATATTTCAGGAGATTTCAAGTGACTTCAGGAGAATTCAAGTAACTTCATGTGACTTCAAGTGAATTCAGATGACTTCAGATATTTCAGGAGAATTCAAGTGACTTCAAAGGGGTCGTCCATATACCACGTGGGCAGTTTTTTAATACATTTTTACCTCCCGCCCCGACCGCTTGTGGACAAGCGTGGACTTTTGACGCCCCCCCCCTCCCCCTCGCCGGCTCTTCTTGGTATTCAAAAGCTACGAAGCCAAAAGAAGCTGTGCATTAGCTGAAAATTCGGTTTTTCTTAAAAACATAAACTTCATGATGCAAAGTAAGAAGTCTAAACAAAAAGTAGTGAACATTTTTTTTAGTTTTTCATGGGTGTTCTGTAAAAAAATCCGCAGATTCAGGAGGAGCGCACGTCCATGATAGGTTGGTCCAAAACTGACTTGGAAAATTGTTTTTTTTTTTTCGACTTTTCATGAATATCGCCCCCAAATTTGTTCGAATCCACAACAAATTAAATGCGTGTGAAAAAATAATGTTCAGAGTTTCCGCCAGCCCGATGAATTTAAAATTTTATTTCCCATAAGTCTATTTTATAGGGTCCTAAAAACCGCATGAGTGAAAAATTGGATTTTGCGAGTTACGGGCGCTAATTATGATTTTTTTGCAGTTTTTTAAATAAAAATTGTTTCTGATACATAAGATACTACTCTCCACTGATAATTAGGTTTTTACATAAATTATTTAAATAATTTATTATTGTTTTTAGCAATTTTCTCTTAGAACTGAGTTAGAAAGTCGCAGTTCTTCCAGATTTTATAATGAGAGTGAGGTAACAATTTATTAAAGTTAACAAACATAATTGGTTAACAAAATTATTTTTATTTGTAATAATACTCTATTTGAATAAAGTTAGAAAGTTGCGTTTTTTCCTAAATATATAACTTTTTATCAATTTTTCACTTAGGGTAAGGTAAAAATTAATGAAACTTCAAAAAATAATTGTTTAAACTAATGGTTATTATTCATAACTATCTTCTCTTAGATAATTGCTAGAAAGTTGCGGTTTTTTCTTGAATTTTTAACATTGCTTCGGGTTTTTAGTTATGAAAAGGTAATGAATAAGCAATAGAGTTCTCTCTTTATGAGTATACTTTTCTGAAATAATACAGATATATGAAATATTCTTCAAATTTTCCACAGCGATTATATTATACATGTAAATATTCCTTGAAGTAGTTACTGAGAATTAAAAAGTCAAAGAAAAGCTGAATATTTCAGAAAAAACCCCAACCTTTACAATGACACTTAGAGAAGGTAGTTATAAACTATAATTTATTTTATAAACAATTATGTTTGTTAACTTGCATTACTTGTTATTTTACTACGTAAAAAGTGGACAAAAAGTTGAGAATTTCAGAAAAACCCGCAACTATCTAGTATTATTATAGGTGAAGATAGTTAAAGACCATAATAATTTGTTTAAATAATTATGTTTGTTAAATTGCATGTATTATTACCGCGCTCTAAGTAAACAGTTATTCAAAGAGAATATTATTTAAAAAAATAAAATATTATTAAAACAATTATGTTTGTTAACTTCATTTTAATATTACCTTACTACAGTTTAAAATTGGACCAAAATATTAGATACTTTAAGGAAAAACTGCAACTTTCTAGCTTTATTCTAAGAGAATATTATTATAAAATATAAATTGTTTAAATAATTATATCTGTTATATTAAATTGATTATTGCCTCGCTCTAACTGAAAAGTTGAAAATCAGTTAAGAAATTCAGATGAAACCGCTACTTTCTGACACTACTCTAAGAGAAAATGGCGATTAACAATAATAAATTCTTTAAATAATTTATTTAAACATCAAATTATCAGCATAAAGTAATATTTTATGTATTAGAAACAATGTTTACCAAAAGAAACCTTGATAAAATAATAGCGCAAAAAACTGGCAATACCCAACTTTTCACTTATGGGGTTTATTTGAAAACCTATAAAACAGACTTATGGGGGTGAAATTCAAAACGCAATTTCTTATTCATATTCTATGGCTAATTCTGTAGAAAATTTTTCAAGGTCAACTCGATACACCTAATATTCACGATTCTGAATAAAATTTACAAACATCTTGCTTTCTTATGGGAAATAAGTTTTAAACTATATGGGACTTGCGGAACCTCTAAATATTGTTTTCTTTTTAACGCATTTATGTTTTTGTCGATTTGAACAAATTTGCGGCGATATGCATGCAAATTAAAAAAAAAAAAAATGTGGCTCACCTTATTAGTTAGTCCACGTGGACTTTGGATAGACCCCCTGGCCTCCCTCGTGGACAATCGTGGATTTTGCACCCCCCCCCCCCAACTGTCCACGTGGTATATGGGTGGCCCCAAATGAATTCAGGTGATTTAAAGTGACTTCACATGAATTCACGTGACTTCAAATGACTTCAGGTATTTCAGGAGATTTAAAGAGAATTCAAGTGACTTCAAATGAATTCAAGTGACTTTAAGTGAATTCAAGTGAATTCAAGTGACTTCAAGTGGATTCAAGTGATTTCAAGTGACTTCAGATATTTCAGGAGACTTCAGGAGATTTCATTACAAGTGTACACCTGACTCTTCGAGTTTTGAACCCCTCGGTATTTAACAAATTTTATTTTTTTCTCAGTCTTTTTTAGTTGACGGTGAAAGGATTTCCAACGACATAAGTATATCCAATTTTTACAAATTAATTTTTTGATGGCAGAAACATTGAAAAATCATTGTAAATTATTTAAAAATATAAAATTTCTTATAAAAAGATTGTTTCTGTTCGACATATGAAAATAAATGTTAAATCTTTCTCCTCTTTTACCCTGTTTCGTGGGAAAATCACCCTATTTTCCCCTTTTTTGAGCTCCTTTTGCGCTGTGATCCCTGTAAATACTTTGGTACTTCTTCATTTTTTATCATCTTATACCATTTATTATATTTCGATTCCTCATTCATTCCCCATCTTTACATTAACCCTCTGTCTTGACTAGCGTATCCCCACTTTGTAATCTACACTACGTGACCACATCACCGATACAAAGTACATGAGTGTCAGTGCAAGAGTTTCTGGATCGTATCCATTAAAAAAGTGCATGGGCCCCCTGAATGACATATTTTCTTAATAATAAATCAATTATTATTAAAAAGTAAAAAAAAATAAAGTATCAGTAATAAAGTTTGAGAATATCCATAAAAACTGCTTCAAATTCGATAAAAAATTACAGATTTATAATACGAAATCATCATGTTGAACATAACCTTAAGAAGGAAACGTCAAAGTGAACAAAATACATTTACGTGGAAGAATTGTTCAAAATTCATTTAATTTAAGGTGACGTTGTGTATTTAAACAATTTTTTGTCTGCAAGATGAAAGGCGTAATCAAAAGAACATTTTTTATGTGTGAAGAATGCGACGTAACTTTATGCAAAGAATTTATTGCTTATCATAATCAATCAAAAATGTAAGTACTTTAATACAAAATTATAACCTAAATAATTTAAAAAGGATAGTAAACTAAAAATTAGAAAATTCTACATTTTTTGTATGATTTTCTTTCTTACCTGGCACGAAAACATAACTTCTCTTTCCTACTACTGCAGAATATGAAATGACCTTTTAGCAAAGATATTATTTATACACCTAGATACAGCAAGTGGCGGCGGAATGGGGAACAATATATATAGCAACTACTTTCGTGCGGTCCGTAGCTGCTGCCCTCTTCGTACTACCTTCCTCCACTCT
>JAABKJ010008813.1:0-11357 GCA_011634705.1 Andricus grossulariae
GCTAGAGACCTGACTTCAAGGAACAGTGTTGAACGATCTTTTCTCGCGTAAATTTCCCGTTCTTGCTTACCTTCTAGAACAGAAGGAGCAAAAGTGGATGACGTGCACGTTCCAGTTGCGTCGGGATTGGTTGCTTTAAGGAACCATGATCGTAGCTTCCGGAGCCTAAAACTTCTCTATAATAGTAAAGCGGGAGATTATTCAAATACTCGCGAGAGAGATACATATCACAACAAGTGCAATGCGCTGATATAATTATTTTGTGCAGAAGAATGTTTGTCATTAGTGAATACACAAGATTATACTATTTTGTGAAATTTGAGCAAGAAAAATAATTAGACATTTGAAATTATCACACTGAAGTGTTTTATTATGTTAGGTGCACTTTCATGCATGTCTTTCATAATTGAAAAGTGTTTTGTCTTCGTGTGACATAATTTACAATTTGGAAAAGCGCAAACATTTTATTCCATTGCGAATGTTAAAAATATGTTTCCTTATTGTTCTGGGCAAATTGACGTATTCCTCAAGCAGCACCAAAATTTACATATTGTTTAAGTGGGCACTGATGGAGTTACCGGGGGAGTAACCTGTGGAGTTGCCGGTTGAGTTTTCGATGGCGTTCTCGAGGGAGTTTCCGGTGGAGTTTCCGGGGGAGATATCGGGAGTATAGCATTTTTTATTGGATGTCCTGGCTTATCACGTGACTCATCACATTTTCCATCATATTGATATAGTCCACCTGAAATAGTTATTGATATTTATTATAATAAAAATAATCATATCTCTTTCAAAAGCTGTTACATTTTTTGCTCACATGGGAGCAATTCAAACAGAGTTAATTAAATATTTGCATTTTTCTAATGATCAAAGCCAATTGAGCGAAGGGGTGAATGTAAATAAATGTTCCAAATGGACCTTTTGCATTACATTTTTTAAGGTGAGGAAATTTCATAATGAAAACCTTCTAGGTTGATAAATGTCTAACTTTGATCACTTCAAATTGAACGATTTATAAAAGCGGCATTTAAAAATGTTTAAAAAATTATTTAAAAATCAATAAACTATAAAAAACTAACCTCCATTGCATGTGTCTTTAAGGCATTTGTATTCCTTAAATCCAAACGTCACGTATCTACCACCATTAAATGCACAAATTGGGTGTTTCTTAGTTTTCTGAAAGCATAGTTTTTTTTTGGTTATCTAGTTAAGGGAAATCAAGTGTTTTCCAAATATTAAAAAGAGCATGTATCTCCTTTTTTACTTACATGGCAATGCAATAAACAATCAAAGAAGCCCGAAATAGTCTGCAATAAATATCATTTGAATTATTAAAACTACGAATTATCAAAGTATAAAATATAATTGAAATAGTTTTTAAATTATAAAGATATGTACTGCCAAAAATAAGAGTTGCGCTTTTAGTGAAACATTGTTTTTACTATAATTGCAACATGTCTACGCATTCTTCTTACAATACATTTTTTTACTTATTGAGGTCAAAATACAGCATATCTCATTCTTGAAATTTGAAGTCTACAGAAAATTGTGTAAAATGCAGTAAGATACATCTGCGGTGAGTTACATTTTTGGTAGGTCATATTTTCTACATGTCACATTCGCGTCAAGTCATATTACGGCATCTTTCATTCGGAAGAATGTGAGTAACCACAGTCGTATCTTCCTATATTTTTGCCAATTTTTTGTGCAATTCAAATTTTTCTGAATGAGGGATGCCGCAATGTGACTTTTCGCTAATGTAATTCGACATCAATATGACGTACTAGTAATTGGCATCGTGCAGCCCCGAATTCAGACATCTTGTTTCATAACTAATATGTATAAAAATGTTTAATAACTGCTCAGAGTGAAGTAAAACTCACCGTATGGGAGAAGGTGTCCGAAAACAAAGCTGCAATCACTTTAAAAAAAAAACATAGTTATGTAATAATTTGTGTATTACCAATTATATTTAATATAAAAATAAGATCACATTTCATTATAAAACAATATAAAATATTTACAACTATGCTATATTAAGATTTTTATATGCAGATATTTGTTTGAATAATGCAGTTTTATTAATGTTTAGGCTGCATCTAGTCGTCCCAAAAAATGTTCAAACCTTCAATTTCGGGACAACGCCCAGTCGGGCAAAAAATGTCTTTTCTGGACAAATAAACTTTTAACCTACATTATTTATTCGATATGGACGTCCTTTTTTCAAATAAAAGATTTTTTATTTCGAAAAGATTTGAGGATTTAGATTTTTTATAACAAATTTGGTAAATTTTTAATGTAACAACAAAATTGACATTTGTTTTCATCTTTTGAGTTGTACTATTTTTGCAAGATTTTCATATTTATCAAAAAAGGACTTACATCTACGCTAAAACTATCAAGAAATTATTTTCAGTGGGTAAGCATAAATTAAAAAAATTGGTGTATTACGTTATAAACAAATTATTGAACAAAAGCTATTTTTCTTGAGAAAAAAATATGAGATAAATTAATGTTTCATTACGATTAATTGGAAATAGATGCTTATTGACAATTTTTAGGACAATTTTCATAAACGAATACAGGGTTTGGCTGTTTTTCAACTAATAGACTCAATTTTTGTGCGGAATCAGCTAAGAATGTATTTTGTAAGATTTTTTGCTATGATAATTTGCGAATCTATAAAAATGACTAATTCCCTAAACAATTTTTATGACCAAATTTAGAGTTTGGCTATCTGGCAACGAATAGGCTTAATTAATTTAAGGAATCAACTAAGAATGTCTCTCTGATAACTCTTTGCTTTGATGCCTTGTAAATTTACAAGTCATCGGAAAGACATTCGTAGTTAATTCCGTGAGATATTAAGCTTATTCTTTGAAAAATAGCCAATCTGTGAATTTTTTTAAAAACTTTATTCAAACAGTTGCCTGTTAACATCTTTTTACAATTATTCGTTACGAAATAATAATTTATCTTACATGTTATACCAAACCTCTCTATTTGAATGAGCTTAACATGGCCAATACCGAGTTCTAGATAGTTTTAGCACAGATTCAAGACGTTGCATGATTAATCTAAATATCTTTTAAAAAATGTCACTTCTAAAAAATGAAAAAAAAAAATGAATTTTGTTAAGTGAAAACCTAACCAATTTTTTATGGAAAATCGAAACATGTAAATCTTGTTCAATTTAAAGAATCTTCTATTTTAAAAAAGCGTCCAAGTCGAATAAAAATTATAGATATAAAAGTTTATTTGTCCACAGAAACTATTTTTGCACCACAGTGTGAGGAGACACCTAATAATTGGTCACTCAGAAAGGAATTAAGATAAGGGCTTTAGTACCATGACTAATATCTTCAGTATATGTTATGAAAAAAGGTCTTTACGAATGCAAAATTTATATACTTAAATTATTGAAAAAACCCTTTAAACAGCAAGTATGTATCTTTTTAAATAAATGACTACTTACTAAGTAGTAAGAAAGCGGATGTCACTTTTCCCGCCATCTTTAAAACTGAATCTCTGGAAACTTCTTTTCCAACCAAGGTCCTTTTTGAAAAAAAACGGTGAAATAAAGATGTTTGGAAAAAAGTGAATACTTAAAGAATGATAATTATCGTTAAGATGTTTGCCTTATATGGTATTTGCGCACACGTGTGGAATAAGTAGTCAAGGTTCGGCACGAAGAAAAATAATTTTAAGATCCGGGAATCTGTAATTTACTATCTGATAACACAGAACGTTATTGGAGTAAACACCTAAAAATCAGATACGAAATGAAAAGGAAATTTTTTAATTTTATTATGATTTAGTACTTAGCTTTTTAACGTATGTGATAAAATATATGTGTCATAATTCAGCTTTGAAATGAGAAATATTTCTCAATAATGAAATAAAACTTTTGTTCAAAATGTATATTATCATTATTATGTTATTATTATAAATTTTCATAAATTTTATCATATAAAAAATTATATATTATAAAATTTTATATTATAAAAATTATATTATTATAAATTTCAAAAATTATTATTAAAATTGTACGGAATGGTTTTGCGAAAACCACTTCGTGCAAACCTACTGTTACTAATAAGTAATAAATTTGAAAATTCAAATTACACTAATTATAATAAATTTCTGCTGCAAGTAAACTTGGACACAATAAATTTGGCTCATACATATTGATTTTATTCTTATCAACAAGCTGTGAATGCGATCTCAGGTATTTCTATGTGCTCTGTTCTTTAATTATATGTTGATTATTCGAATTAGATGAGCATTCCGCTTCATAATTATCATTAATTAACAAATATATCTGCCTTTTCATTAACGAAACACTAATGATTTTGGAAGGCTCTGACAACCCTCCACCGTCCTAAACATACACAAAAAATTGATCCATTAATTAGATGGATGTCTATGTACAAAGTTTCTAGGCTCACTGAAAATATTCTTTATACGATCACCGAATTTCAGTATAACTACACATACATAGTAATTTACAGATGTTTGAATTTATTCCTGTCAAGCTATTTCAATGATCATTCAAATAACGAAAACGCTCCTATTTTTAAACCACGTCGATTTTTAGGAACTTTTTCTTCCTGGAGAAGACAAAGATTTATCACGTAGTTTTTTACTGTTGTAGATAAATATTGAAATGGTGCATTCCAACTTTGAAATGAATAAATATTTTTAAATAACATTTTTTAAGTAAGTATTATTATTACTATATTATTATTATTATTCAAGTATGTTTTAAAGTAACATTTTTTTAAATATGTACAAAACAGTTACGACTTTAGAGACTGTTTGTCTTCGTGATTTGTGCAAGGATATGTTACGTAATAATAATGGTCCAAACAAATTTCCTAATTCAAAAAATATAAGTGATAATTTTAATATTTTCTTAGGTTCAGAATGTGTGATGAAATTTCGATTATTCTTTCAAATTCTGAAGATGATTTAAAAGAATGATTTTTCTTAAACGTAGCTGTTTCTGTTTCCATTCATCTTGTCAAAGCCTCAAATTGGGAGAGAGAATAAAAAATTAATATTAAAGTGTTTATTCTAATAAGATTTAGTGATTCTTTTTTCATCATTTTGATATGAAAACAATTTCGTCATTTTTCATAACTTCCTCATCACTGTTCTCAAAAAAAGAAGAATATGACATAGCGAGTTCCATTTTCATTGCATATCTGCAATTCCTAATGCCAAGAGCGTCAATTTTAGCCACCGCCGATGAAAATCGGACTGAAAGAAAGGCTTAGAAGCATAGTGGTATAAAAATATTTGTTAGTAAAATTGTTCCGGGTATCAAGTTTTATTAGTCATTTCTTTTCTTGGAGGTGAAGGACGGGGATTCTGATTTAACTTTAAGACTTGAAAAAGCTCTCGAATATTAAATTCAGAGTTTTTCATTTTCCAAAAGGATAACAAGGATCAGAACAAATTTATTATTCAGATACAATTTTCAGTGTGTTAGCAGTAGTATTAGTTGAAGAGTAAGAGTATCTTAAAAGCTGATGATTCTAGGAGAAAAACTAGAAAATATTTTCAGTTACATTGGTTCTTCATTTACTTGATATTGCACGTTAGAAAAGTAAAAACATCAAACGTGTATCTCAGACATCTAGTTTTCTGAGTTCATTTTATTGAGGAAGATGTTGCGTAAGACATTCTTAATATGAATAAGAATCAGTTGGTAACGGTTACTGAATCAAATAAATAATCTCATTGACTCAAATTTAGAGAGCACTTTACAAGAGTCAAATAAATACAAGTAATCTCCCTTTCTCAATTGAAAACACGTGAATGATTGAAAATAAATGGAATTCGGGCAAAGCCTTAAATTCTACAGCATCTAATTTAGAAAATGCTACTAACAGAAGCTCTTAGACTGAAAGAAGCCATTATGTTCATTCTTTTTTAAGCAAAAATTATGAAATTGAAGCAATTTACAGTAAACATTTTTTATCTTATTAAATGTTTTTTTCGAATGGTTCTTTCGTTACAAAACTTTTTGTAAATGAACAAATAGTAAATAAAAAGGTTTATTCACTTTTGAGGTTAGATTTTTTTTGTCTTCTGAAACCAAAAACGTCGATGGTTTTTGCAATTGATTTTTTTCTACCATCGTTTCTTACCAATGTTTGAAAAGTTTTTGACTTTTAATAAATCATGGCTTGCTTTTCCCAGGGAATATATTCTCTACAACTCGACTGTTCCCAATTCCAAAATTAAATTTGTCTATGGCTGAAATCGTCAAACAATTTTTTGAAAGAAATCATTTTTTAAACGTATTACTATATTCAAAGATAATTTACTTATTATCAGAATTGAAAACAGTGGAGTTATAGGTAATATATTCCCCTAAGACAGCAATGATTTATTCAAACACAACCATTTTGGAGAAATGGGTAGGGAGCGATAGTAAGAAAAAATTAAATTAAAAAAATTATTATTAAAATTGTACGGAATGGTTTCGCGAAAACCACTTCGTGCAAACCTACTGTTAGTAATTTTTAAAATAAGTAGATAATCTTAAAATATAGTTATTTTTTTTTTAAGTGTTTTATTTAAAAAAAGTGGTCTTAACGATTTCAACCATAGAAAAATTTACTTTTAAAATTGGGAACAGTATAGTCGTAAAGAATGTTTTTAACGAAAAAATAAACCATCACTTATTGAAATTAAACAATTTTTCAAAAATTGTTGAGAATCAATAAAGAAAAAGTTCAATTGAAAAACTCATTATTCAAATAATGGTATTATGATAAAGGAAAAAACCTTTTCGTTTCGACTCTCTGTCTCTCTGTATGTATGTGTGTCTGTATGTATGTACGTGCATTTGTGAGTATGTGTGTGTGCGAATGTACAGTTTTAGTGTGTTAGCACGATACTTTCAAAATCATTGAGTGATTGGATTGTCCTTTCGTATACTCTTTTTTTGTCCTAAACTGAAGGTCAACTTCGTTAACCAGTCATTTTGGATAACAATTCAATAAGTTAGAGCTATTTCAAAATTGTTGAGACCAATTTTTTCAAGATTTAGGAATTCTATATGCGGCCTTTCGTAGTACTCAAAAAAGCTAACAATTTATCCAAACGACTTTTTCCGATGACAAAAAAATTATCTGAGTTACGGCATTTATATAATTCAAAAAAACAAACAAAAATGAAAAATTTAAGCCAAACAACGCACGACAGCCTAATGAGCTTTAACAAAAGAGAATTCGCAATCACCAAATTACAGTTGGTGATGCTTGACCTTTGATATTATAAGGTCTGTGTACAAATTTGGAGGAAGTACAAAGAAAGACCCAGTGCGTAGTGCGAGGTAAATACGTTATCGAGCGCGAGACTCAACAGACGCGCGCCCTAGTACAGCTCAAAAACGGGAGTCTAAGTAGAAAAGAAAAATTATGTTCATTTCTATATACAATTTATTTATATTTTAAATTAGGAATAACACTTTACTATGCACATGAATTACCTCAGGTCCCACTATTTGGTAGATTTACAAATCTTCAATCTGCAGCCAACCACGTTAATTATATAGCAATCTTGGATCCTTAGATCCTCACCTAATAACGTCGCTTGATTAAGTTTGGAATTTGTGAACTGGAAGAAAAATTTTTAAACGCTGGTGTACTGTCTGAGAATTTCCTCATTCAATTTTTTCTCACACGCACTATACATATATATCCTGCTCATATGTATTCATTCCACTTTCGTTTCCCATTTTTTCCCTCATATACCGGTTGACAAAAAAGTATGGAAACACCTAGAAATCGCTGTGGTTTGTTAAAAAAAATCAAGGTCATACTTGTGTAACTTTCAACGAGGAATCCAAAGGTGACCTTGGATTTTACCTTGAAACTCATTTTCAAAGTCATTATGAGGTATGGCCTTAGGTAATTTTTTTAACTAATTCTGCGAGATACATACCCGAACGTCAAATTGCCCGCTCTTTTCGATTCTGACACCAAAAATAGGGGTTCGCATTTTAAAAAACAAAGATGACCTCAAAATGACCTTGGAAATGAGGTTCAAGGTCAAATCCAAGATCAACGCCAAATTCCTCGTTATGACCTTTGTTTTTTTCTTAACAAACTACAGAGATTTCTAGGGGTTTCCATACTTTTTCGCCACCCGGTGCATATTTATTTATAGTCGCGTATGATTTTACATTTTCTTCCGCTGGTCATATCATTGTGCATATTTTGAAACGTTGAATTCTATTACATATTTTTTAACTCGGATATTAACACAATTCTTTATTACTTGTCGCTTGGATCAACATGCTTCAGCTCATAAAATAAGTTATCTCTGTTGAAAATGCCTTTGCTCGCCTTTTTATTTTCGTTTGACAATTCATAGGTATTTTGCCCTATTATCTTGACAATTTTGTATAGACCAGTGAATCAACCTTCGAAATTGATTTTTGGCTGTTTAACTTAGGTTCGTTCTCTTTTTTGATATTGTTCCTAGCTAATAATTCTAGTTTGCTTTCCGGTGGCATTTGTATTCTTCATCATCCTGGAATTTGATTATTTTTTTAATTTTACTAACTGTATCAGTTTTGTAATGTATTATGTACACTAGGTACAATATCGTCAGAAGCATGTTAATTTTGCATAATAGTAATACTGAGCTTTATATGATATTGAGATGGACAGTAAATGATTAAAATTTTGCAAATATCGCAAATATTGTGAATCAAACTAAGATTAAATGGAGAAAGTTAATTAATTTACAGTAATTAATTAATTTAGGTTTCTTTGAAAAAAACTTTTGGCTGTTAATCCATCTTGACAAAACAAAAATTTAAATTATTTCGATTATTGTCTCTTCATGTTAGGTGCATGATAATGTCAAAAACATCAATAATCTTTATGTGAATTCCATACGTCTAACAGTCTTAGGTATAAATTGTTATCAAACATTAATATTTATAATACGAAATATAACATTTAACAGGAGTCAATGCGGCAACATCACACAATTCAGGCTGCTTTGTTTTTGCCTGTTGGTATCACTGAGCTTTCTACATCTGTCATAGCGGTCGTATGTTTCTCGCTGTTCTTATGTTATTCTAATTATTTTGAGGTTAGCAGGTTGTTGCTAGATAAGAACAAAGATCTTTGGTTGGGACTTCTTGGCAAACAATTCATGTGCTCTGCATATGATTGTGCAGAAATTCTCTCTCTGCAAAATATAGAAAAAGAAACTCGACGAGGTATAGCTTCAATTCTAAAATTGAGATGTCATAAATGTTCACTCCTGAACATTCTTGAAACCAGTAAACAGCACAAAATGGAAAGAAAAGGATCTGAACCTCAATTTGATCTAATTTGACTTTAAGCACCCTCAAAAGTGCCTTCTCTTAGTACAAACTTGCGGCAGTTGAACATTTTTGTAATAGAACGGCCCTGAATCATATGTTTTCTACAAGCTCTGCGGTGTTGCCGTGGATCCAACCCGCCATTCGTTTGCAATCGTTAAATCAATAATTTTTTCTATTCTTTTGATGAATTTCGCGAAAAATAGTTAGCGGATTGACTCCGAACTTTGACATAGTATTCTTTAATATACATGCTACGTATTCACGAAATGAACAGAAAATATATTCTCTAATGTCCTTTCCTATACTACGAAATGCCATTTTCGCATAAGCGCCCATGTTAAATTAACAAAATTTTAAATTTGAACTATTTTAAAATGGGTTTGCAAATCGATCTGAAAATTTACAGACAGTTTTAAAACTTTAAAATGGATAATTTTTTGAAGTTTCAGTAATATATATTTGGGTTTGAGATAACTTTAGTACATCCTTAAATTTACTCATTCTGTGATGCGTGAAAGATGCCTTGCCCAGTCTGCATGATTCTCGTTGCAAAATATTCTAAAAAGTCGTCCTAACTCTCTCATTTGACGCTTTTGTTGTTGCGCCCTGTATCGGATGAAGCGTGGCTACTTTGGAGAATATATCACTCAAAACAAATATATATTCTGCTCGATATCTTGATTTTAGTAATAGACCATAAAAATCTACTGAAGCCGTCTCCCCCAGATTATTTACCGTCATATTCTGGAATTTTCCTTTTATCGTATAATTCAAATGTTTTACGGGTTGATACGGGTTGCAATATTGTATGACTCGTTTCGTATCTTTGTTCATACCTCACCAATAAAAATGATCCCTGAAAAATTGTAAAGTTTTAAAGACTCCATAATGACCATGAGATTTATGTACGACTTTCATTGATTCACATGACATTTTCTAAAGTTATTAACAACTTCCCCTTCCCACCCTGGTTATTTTGTCTTATGAAAATTATTTTATCGGCTATTTTATAATTTTTTTTTCGCGCCTTTCTCAATTCCGTCCAGCAAGCGATTTATTGTTCCATTATTTTTTTGCAAGAATTTCAATTTCTTGAGTATTTATTCTATATCCATATCAAAATCTTATTAATTCTTTTGCATATCATTTATTTTTTTTTCTATTATTGATTCACTTTCTTCCCGAATAAGAGATCCAATTATTAATGTGGTAATACATCTTTTTTCTTCCTCATAAGCCGCATCCTGAGATGTTCTGCTGAAGTAGTTTGCGATAACGTTTGCTTTCCCGGGGAAGTATTTTATATCAAAAAAGTACTGGGTCAAAATCATTGACCAGCGAGCTAAACTTGAATTATGGAACGGAGTTTTCAATGAATATTTTTATTCAAATTGTGAGAGGCATCTACTATTTATTGAAATGATCCTAATTATCGATTTCGTAACTACTTGGTACATTACTGCACTAATTTAGAGATAAAACGAACTTACCTGTGAGTGAAGTTCTATCCTAATTGTATAAAGCGCCTCTTCCGAAGTGATCAAAGTGTAGTACGCAC
This sequence comes from Andricus grossulariae, assembly GCA_011634705.1. Taxonomy (NCBI): domain Eukaryota; kingdom Metazoa; phylum Arthropoda; class Insecta; order Hymenoptera; family Cynipidae; genus Andricus; species Andricus grossulariae. The sequence continues at coordinate 10,917 of JAABKJ010008813.1, forward strand.
ACTTCTCGCCAATATCGCCACGTTTTTCAAAGTTTTCAATGAAAAAACGATGTGAACCTCGCTACTTTCTGCGCTGGCGCAAAGATTCATTATTTTAAAGTGTCGCTGGAACGATGTTTGGGTCTTATGATTATAATATGAGATGGGAATAACAAAGAGTGGGAGTGATCACTTCGGAAGAGACGCTTCATACAATTAGGATAGAACTTCACTTACAGGTAATTTCGTTTAATCTCTAAATTGTATTTGGCGCCTCTTCCTCATGATCAAAGTGTAGATGTTTAGCGCGAGTTCCGGGACTATAGAGTAAGGTTAAAAGATTTATATTGGACAAAATCTTTATTAACATATCAAACGATTTTCGAAACTGCTTTAGCATAAGCATCTGTAGCAGTCAAACTTAAATTGTAGAATTTTAAGAATGTGTTAGAGTTCGCAGTC
>JAABKJ010008814.1:0-11357 GCA_011634705.1 Andricus grossulariae
CAAATACAAAGGATAAATTTTCGACCAAATAGTTGAATTTCAAAATAAAAAGGATCAATTTTCAACCAGAAATGGAAAAGTAAAATTTCTAGTTTAAAAAATTAATTTAATTTGTTCAATTTTCAACAAAAAAAAAATTGAATTATATCAAACTACAATGAAAATTCATGAGTTTTGTTGAAAATTCATATTTTTTGGTCGAATTCATCTGTTTTTGAATAACAATAAACAACTTTTTTGGTCGAGAATTCCACTTTTTTCTCGGACATTGGTCTTTTTGGATAGAAAATTAAAGAAACCATTATTATAATTAAAAAATTCTTTCGGATTAAAAATTCATTTTTGGTATAGGTAATTTTCCTTGGTTGGAAAATTAATTATTCTATTGAAAATTCAACTATTTTGTTAAAAAATCATCTTTTTTATTGAAAATTCAATTACTTTGTTGAAATTTGATTCACGTTTTGAACAAATCTCTCTTTAAATCTTTTTAGTTGAAGTTACTTTTTTAAAAAGTAACAAAGTTACCTCAAAAGTTACAAATAACGTAACTTTTCTACTACACACCCTGCATTAAAAACCGCACTTTAATTTCAAATTGGCTCCAAAAAAATGTGATTTCTTTACCCGGACAACGAACAAACGCGGGTGGATCGATCACCAAAAATTGAAAGTAGAATTTTCGGACCTGTCATGTAAAAAAGTGAAAATTGCATCATCCCACGTGGAAAATCCGATGAGTGTCAGGGTCAGGGGAGAGAATTCCCAATAAAAAAAAAAGTGCCTGGCTTACGTAACCTTACATAACGTGGGAAGCGGTTCTGGGGAAAAGATGAGAGAAAAGTTGTCGTACCCGATGTTTCCAGTTGTTTAGCAGCCGCAGCTGCCCGTTCTAAGGCACTGGAATCAAATCTGTAAGCATCCATTTGAGACTTGGTTGGTTTATTCGGAGGTCCGTCGCTCGAACCCGAACCGCCATCAGCACCTCCCGAAGCCGGCGGTTGCACATACTGTGAAAAGTCCTGCGGTTGGTTATAACGATTCCCAAGCAGCCACGACATTTTCTACCAAATTCACTAAACACCGACACTTTGAAATTCACTTTTGCCAACTCGTTCTTTGAATGATTCTCGCGAAAAAAGAAATCGTTAGCACTCGTCCTCACGTGCACGTTTTTCCTTCGAATCGGGGAACGTGGACTTCGAACCGGACAGGAGCAGACGACGAAACATCACTGACGAGAATGGAATGGAACGGACAAATCTTGGAGACCATGATCCAACGAACTGTGGTCTCGCCACTTGGGGGTACGAAATACGTTCAAGCCGCGTCTCGTACGGCGGCCTCCATATTGGTTACCATAACAACGCAGAGACGCTTTCCTAACTACGATTGAAATCATGATCCAACCCATGCCAGGATCCAACCCACGCCATATTAAAGAAAGTGAGCGGCAATTTCAAATAGGTGAAATGAACGAAAGAAAGTTTTTTCAATTTTCTTAAGAATAAAAGTATATGTAAATACTATAATTTCAATTTAAAAGTTTATTTCATATGCAATTATAAGAAGTATATTTTTTATGAAGTTATAGAATACTGAAATTCTATTCTAGTTTAAACTTTGAATTACGTGAATAAGAAATGAAAGGTAGCATTGCAAAATTAGATATCCAACATTCTTACAAATATGTGTTTATTGCATACAAAATTCTTTGAAAATCAAATACACATTGTATTATAAGGATTTGATTTCATCATCATCGATATTTCTTCAAATTATTATCCTTTATTTGAATTTTCTACTTTTTTGTAGCCGTTTTAGCCAAAAGCGCTAACAGTTGTCTGCCACAGTGCGGCAACGTCATACTTTTTCTTGATTTTCTCATAATAGAATAATTCTTTCAGATCAAATCTTTCTCCATGCTTCATCAACATTCCCATATGAAGGAAGTAAGTTTATATTTTCGTAAAAAATTGAAAATTCGATTTTTTATTGGCACCAAAACCGATTTCCAAACCCACGGAAATTCTAACCTCAAAATTCTTTCATGATTTACTAGAATTTCTCTAACTTTTACAGAACAAGAATTTTTTTCGCGTTCAAAAACTCAATTCCTCGAGAGTAAGTTGTAATTTTTTTAATTAACTGAAGATTACAGTTTCTGTCACAATTCGCAGCGGAGCCTATCTCAATCTTTGGCTACTGCATCTTAGCCTTTTCAATTGAAAATTGTGCAATTTTTGTTTAAATTTCAAACACATTCAATTCAAAATTACAAATTATTGTTTCAAAGATTTTGTAAACTCAATATTTTAAAATCTGTTTGATCTTGCTTTTCCTCAATCTTATTATTACATTTTCAGTTAAAAGAATTAATTTTCAAACCAAACAGTTAAATTTTTAACCAAACTGATGAATCTTTGATAAAATAAAAAATGAATTCTCAACAAAAATTGTAATATGTAGTTGAGATTTCCACCAAAAAACGTTTTAATTATTTAATAAAAAACTGTTAAATTTAACAAAAAATTAAAATTGTCAACAAAAGAGTTAAATTTTCAAAAAAAAAAAAGATTTTTAAATCAATAACAAAAAAAATCTTATCCGAAATGTTGAGTTTTAAGTCAGAAAGACGAATTTTTGAAAAATAAATTGAATTGACAAATGAAAAATATGCATTTTCTACCAAAAGAATTGAATTTTCGAATGCACAATAAGAGTTTTCAACAAATTAAGTGAATTTTCTACTGAAAATAGCAATTTTCCAGCAAAAATAAATTCAACAAAATTTGTATAAGTTTTAACCAAAAAAATGTTCTTCAGATTTCTGGGAAAATTTGAAATCATTTTTTGTGTTATAAAATGATGTAAAAAAGTTTGTTTTTTTTAATTTCAAATTATTTACAAAATTGTAAGAGAAAATCTGCAAAATTTCGGGTCAATTTCTTTAATTTTGCTCGATTTTTTAAAGGAAAAATTCGAACTATTTTAAAAGAAGTTCAGCAGTTTTGAAAAAAAAAAATTAAGTTGAAAATATTTCACAAAATTTTAACCAAAATGTGGAATTTCAAAGATTTTGAAGCTTTTCAAGGATTTTAAAAGTTTTGAAAATAATGCAAAAATATTCTTAAGATTCTTGGGAAAACTGGAAATTAATTTTTAGACGATTGATTTTCAAAGATAATTTAATAACATTTCAAAAGATTTATATAAACGTCGAAAAAAAATTTGGAAGATTTTAGGGCATTTATTTGATTTTGAAATTTTCATTTCAAAATTTTAGGAATAATTCGAGTCAGTTTAGAAGATAATTACAAAGGATTTTGAAAGGTGCCAAGATAATAGCAAAATGTTCCTAAGATTCCTGGAAAAATTTTAATGACTTTTTGTGTTAAAAAATTATTTAAAAAAAATTTTTAACATTTTAAAAGAGTTCCAAAATTGTCCGAAAAAATCTGCAAAATTTTGAATCAACTTCTTTAATTTCTCTGGATTTTTTAAAGGAACGAATCAAATTATTTTAAAAGAATTCGATTTTTCATTGGCACCAAAACCGATTAAAAAAGGGTGGATTATGAAAAAACGTGCACGAGTGTAGTGTACATAGTTTTTTTCCATGTATATTTGAATAAGGTTTTGAAGTTGCGAAATATACATATATATATATATATAATTAGAAACTAAAGGTTAACAACCACCGCAGGGTCCCACTGGGAGCAAATGTCATCTAAGAAAATGACATCGGCTCCCAGTAGGATAGCGGTAAATTCCATTCACGGCCACGCCTCACAACCGTGAGATGGGTGGTCACAGGACACGACGATATCACAACGACATGTCGGCGAAACTTTCGTGTGTTTTGAGGACACGAAGCGACCCAAGGATGACAGCTTTCTGCATCCATCTCGCAAGTTCCGTGGCATATTTTTGGCACGCGGGTAGGGTTTCAGAATTTTGTACAAAAAAAATGACGTTTCGGAATCAGATCGATTACCTCATCAGATTATCTTCAAGATTTCGCAAATAGTTTGTTAGTATTTTGAAACCAATAATATATAAGTATTATTTTAATTTTACATACTTCTTCATCACAAACGTCCTATTTATTTAAAAAAATAAGAATTACTAGTTTTTTCACAGACGTTAAATCAAGAATATTTACATCCCGACGTTCTTTTCATATATTGAGAAGTAATTGTAGCCCATGTATCAGTGTGCGTTCATACACTTCCAACCGTCTTTCTTTTTTTCATGCGCCAGCGTGGCACACAACATCACGTGACCCCCATTTTTGATATAGTGGTTTAGAAAGATTGCAAAGCGTTTGTTTCGCTTTTTTAAAAGCACTGTACCAATTTGCGTTATTCGAATCCATTACAAAATTTAATACAGCGTCTTAGAAATACTGTAATTTTTTGTTTGTAAGAGTCTACGATTATTCTTACGATTTATTCCAATCAGAGATATTATTCTGCATTTTCATAGTCACTATTCGACTTTTTCTAACCGTACCTAGATTATCCCTAAATTCGTGTATTTCATTTCAATTATGGATATGCGATAAAATAAATATTAATTCCAAAAGTCTCTCCGTGAAGTTGGAAATATAGGTGAAGAAATATTAACATTTGAATGACTTTATTCTTAAATCATAAACATTTGTATGGAAATGTGAAAAATCTTTGAATGTAGATGTTTTGAAAAAACTGTATATAGCGGGTAAAGTTTCAGTAAAAGCTTAAAGTTTGTCACTAATTCTAATTAGAATCTGCCGTCTGTTACAAAAAAAAACAGATTTGTTCAACTTTGGAGACGAAGTAGAAAAATATGGACGAAAATGGTGGAAATCATCGATTTCTGACTTTTTCAGAACGGTTTGCATACCCATAACAGTTGGAATTTAAAGTGTTTGTCCAAGTATTATCAGAATGCGTAGCTGGAAATACAACTTGTTTTTACATGCTTCGAAAAACGCTTTTATCCCTGTAGCAGAACGAGTGTCAGTAAAAACCACTTTGTGCATTGTTATCACAATTTATAGTCAGATACAATATAATTTATAAGTTACAAAGAAATTAAGTGGTTTTCTACACTTTCTTATACCCATCTTTGCTAGTCTAAGTGCTACTGGAGGTCTAACTGGTGGAGCTGCGGGAATAGCTGTAAAACGACAGCTTGAAGAAAACAAACGTCATAATGAAGCAATGGAAGCCACTGCTGTGGGGAAAGATCTTTATTTTAAACCATATAAAGAAGGATTGGGATTTCATCTGAAACTATATACTCAAGGAGCAGGAATTGAGTGCTAGTCAAAAACCTCAAAGTACTTGACCTCGCCGAGCATTAACCATTCATTTACGTGAATTCACAAAATCTTTAAAAATTATCAATTTTGGAGGTGTTTTTATGCGAAATGGATTACCAGAGTGTGGGCCACATAAATATGAAAGTGCTATTATTAACCTCGATGATAAAAACAATTTAGGGACTCATTGGGTTGCGTATAAAAGGATTAACAATAAAATAATTTATTTTGATAGGTTTGGTAATCCTCGGCCACCTTTGGATCTCTTTAAGTATCTAGGTGTCGGTAGCGTGAAATATAATCATGAAAGGTATCAAAATTATGATACATTTGTGTGTGGGAATTTATATCTGAAATTTTTATGTAATCAATCAAACCCTACGAGTATGTATAAGAATCTATATAAATGTAGAGATGAATGATTTCAAGTCCGTCAAACGCTAGCCCTCATCATGGATGATTCACTGAGACTAACATTATCGGGATCTTCTTCCATCCTAGAAAGTCAGTATTTTCCTCCAATTGAGTTATCTCCATATAAAAATTATGCTGTTGGTCTTGTTCCATTTTTAACCTTCAACCTACAGGAAGTTATGAAATAGGTGATATACAGCGCTATCTACAGAATGTTTTAGTAAAAAAGGGTGTTGAAATTCACATTGGGCCTAATAATAACACATTGCGAAGTGAAATATATTGCAATCGGGATATAAATTTTTAACAATCAGACTCTATTTCACGTTTATTGGGATTTACACCCAGAATACTGGAACCTAATAAACACCATGAATCTGACCAACGCGTACCCATAATTAAAATAAATTCTCTCAGAGTTAAATGCAATATAACTACAGGAGCATAAATCAATGGTCAAAATGTGCATACTATTCATGAATGTTTTTCCATTGTACCGCCAGGATATAAGATCAGACTACACATGAAGTCTTTGCGATAATGGGTATTGTTTTCAATAAAAAATTTGGCTTCAGCTATAATACTTTATTATCATGCCACAAGCGCATCAGTCGACAACGAGCTGTCAAAGGGTTAACATCTTAAAACGTGCTGCTGCTGACAAGGGTGGGCCTCAAGGTTACAACACTCGCAAAAACAAGAGAATAAAAAGATTCAAGATTTTTTGTGTTTGCCTCTATATTTTTGTGTATCGACGTTTAATTGTTTGTCATGGAAGAGGAAATTTTAAACATTTGAACTTCCATAATTTTTGACGAATCTATCGCTCATTGTAAAGTGCACGCACATCAGCCATGTGCCTTATCCACCTTCAATAATAGTGACAAAATTCGAATTTCTGTGCAAAATCAAGATCATTGTCTTCTGCCTAGTAAAATCTCACTTCACGTGCATGAAAGATTGGTGAAGACTGATGGAACTCCATTGACTACTACAGCGTTAGTTTGTAACGCCATCTGCGATTTGTCTGAAGAAGCAAGATGTGACATTAATGCTATTGAAATTGATAGAAATTAGAATGTCGGTCTCACTAGTCTTATGAAAAATTATATATCTTTAAATCCTGGACAATCACATTACGTAGAAAATACTAGTTGGCTTGAAATAAATAATGATGCAAAATCATTAACTAATGCTATTGGTTATTTTAATGTATCTATATCTCCTAGCATGATTTTTAGTTTTTCTCAATATTGTCACAAAATCATTTTCAATGCTGAACAGGAACTTATTTTGACAAGATCAAAAAGTGATGCAAATGTCATCCGGCAAACAGCTCCCAATGAGCTGTATAAAATTGAAATTAATAAAATTGGATTGTTTTTACCAAGCGTTAGATTGTCAGATTCGCGAAAATTTCAGTTGTTAAAATATATTGAGAATGATCCATCTATTCCAATTAGTTTTCGCACTAGAGAATTGTATAGATATCCTCTACTTCAGAAGACTTCAAAACATGTTTGGACTGTAAAAACATCAACACATTTGGAGAAACGGAAATTTTTTGTGTTAGGTTTTCAAACAACCCGAAAAAAACAATACTAATACAAACTCTAGCCAGTTTTATCATTGCAACCTAACTCATGTGAAACTATTTTTGAATAATCAGTATTATCCTCATGGTAATTTCAATCTTAATATTAGCAAAAATCAGCCTCTAGTTGTTACGGACTGTCCGAAACAAAATAAATCATTGAAATATGGACCTGTTGACGTTCGTTTGGAATTTGAAACTAGTGAAAATTTTCCCGCTCAAACATTAGTATATTGCCTCATCTTACATGATCGTTTAATTGAATATAAACCAATAAGTGGTGTGGTGTAAAACTTGGTATAAAACTATTGTAAGCAGATTGAATCAGTTTAGCTGCTTACGAAATGGAATACGTGGTGGATGTGCAGGGCTTCATGTGTCCAGTTAATGGATTTATATTGAAATAATTAGCTATAGTTTTAATCAATGATGATGCGATACCATTTTCTGTTTTGTCTCAACCTCCTTGCGAAAGGAGCTGCGTCCCATCAAAGTATAGATGTATGAATCGATGGTTGGAATATAATTTTCATGGCCTACCGTGGAATACTGGCGATGTACCTTACACGTTTGTCAAAGAAATCTTGAAAAATATTTTTAAAGATGCTAGAATTTTTGTGCAAAGTTAGAAAAGAAAAATTTGTTCAAAAAGTTTGTTACTCAGAAATCAACGCAAATTGTTGGCATGCATGATGTGAAATCTCGTTCATTGAAAATATTATGTGATGAGGCATCTACTAATGTATGCTCACGTCATTCAAGCACAACAAAATTTTATTGTGCACTTCAAAATGTTACTTTTAAAAAAAATTGGTTTTCTCGAGATACTAAAGAATAAGGTATAGGAAATAAGTACTTTTATCAACATTTTCTTTTTTTATTAGTTTTAAGTGAGTCATTAAGTTTAAAAATCTATTTTTTCATAAATAAATAAAGAAAATTTCATATATTTGAATATAAAAACTGTTTTTTATTTTTAACCTATAATTTTATATCTCCTAATGTTTTTTCAGGTTTTTAAATAAAACAATCAATATATTTAACTTTTCATTCATTGAAACCAAGAGTTTTTTTTCTTCATAATTGATGCAAAAATTATTTTGTTACAGTAATGAACACAGTAGTTCATAGATGATACCTTAGTTCATAGTTCAGTCAATAGTTCATATTATTCATTCATACTTCATAACACTATTCACTCAAATTTGCAAACTTCATTCATTTGCATAAAAACTCCATTTTACAACAACAGTACATTATCATAATGATTGTCGACATCCATGAGCTCTTGCTCTCTATTTTATACCCCCATGGACGAGTATCTGCCGAACCAGGAATCAGCACTCGCTTATTATCATGCCAGCTGAGAGCAATCTTATCTTCTTTAATCGAGTGCGCCTCATGCTTTCGACTTCGGATTAAATGTTGAGTCCGAAATAGGTTTTCACGAGAAATTAGAGTCTACTCATAATCATCGAATGTTATTGTTCTAAAACATAACTCTTTAACCCCTTTTGTTTCTCCCCCATCATCACCTACAACTTTATAGGCATATCATTTGGATCGCATACCAATCAATTCAGTAATTATTTTTCCATTATTTACATCCTCCATCAAACCTAATAATTTTTTGTTTAGAAGACGTATACCGTAAACATTATTTGGTGAATAGTCTGATGTATCGCATTTCTGAGAATATTTTTTAATATAATAGTAGACGTTGGGAACTGTGAATTGATATAATAGGCTGTCTGTGTCTGTATACAGTAATTTTGCATTGGTGCCCCTAGCGGACCGAATGAACGGAACGGATATGCTACAGCGTATCCTTATAGTATCCACATCATATGCTCTCCGTATCATGCAAGAAATCTCATTAAAAAAGAAAGAAGAACATTTTACTTTTGGAATTTCGGATTGTACGTGCAATTTTCCGTTAAAAGGTCACTGAGTAATTGCAATAATTTTCCGTGCAACGTTAACAACTTTAAAAAAATATTATGCCTGTCATTATTGTGGGCTGAAGGCGACTTCAAACGCATCGTCGTTCAGTAGCAGTTAATAGGCGTTATCCGTCGGTAACTTTAATCATATTTTGACTGGGTGCTAGCCCCATACAGGATACAGTGGAAACCTCGGACAACAACGCTGCTCCCCATTTCACAATGTTAACTCTCAGTGTGGTCAGTGTCGCTTTGAGGTTGTCAACTTCCATATATCTATTTCCCCGAAATTGGATTATGTTTGTTCTTCGAATGGTAATTCCGATTTTACAAAATGTTTTTTCGCTCTCCTAAAAATGCAGCTCCATTAAGCTTCACCTCCACAATTGAGTTTCAAGATTCTTAATAGCTCAGAAGTTTAGGCTTTTTTGGGCACCAATTAAAATTTTTGGGCTCCTTCACTTAAAAAATAATCAATGTTCTCATGGAGGTGCTAGCTTACATAAAGCTAGCACCTCCACTTCCTCAAATCACATAATAATGAATATTTAATTTCACTAGAATTTCGGGCGTTTCTTGGGTCTTGAAAATCGCATAAAAACAGTTCCCCAAAGCAACCCTCAAGTTCAAAAATCAACTCCCTTCAAGAAATTTGTATTTTTCACAAATTTAATCCCGGCGTATTTCTGGGCTTTTTTTGTTCAAAAATGCTAACGTACCACGCAAATATGACTTTGTCAAAAAATAATCTTTTAGAGAATTTTACAATGTCAATAGAGTCTATGATTTTTGGGCTGTTGGGAAATACCCACTCCGATTTTTCCACTTCAACCCTTGACGTTAAAAATTCACCCCTGGTACCACATGGATGTGACTTTGTTAAAAAATGATATTTTTCAGAATTGTACAGTGGTAATACAGTCTCTGATTTTTGAGCTTCTCGAAAATATCCACTTCGATTTTTGGATTAGAATAAATTCTCAAAAATATGATTTTTTGACAAAGTTATATCTGCGTGGTTCAAAGGGGTTGATTTTCAACGTTAAGGCGTGGAGTCAAAAAATCCGAGTGGGTATTTTCGAGGAGCTTAAAAATCAAAGACTCTGATGACATTGTAAAATTCTCAAAAAGATTATTTTTGACTAAGTGATATCTACGAGGCACAAAGGGGTTGATTTTTAACGTGAAGGGTTGAAGCCAAAAAATCAGAGTCGGTATTTTCGAGGAGCCCAGAAATGCGCCGGGATTAAGTTTTTGAAAAATTCGAATTTCTTGAAGGGGGTTGATTTTGGAACTTGAGTGTTTTTTTGAGGAAATTCTTTTTTGCGGATTTCAAGAGCTCAAAAAAGCCAAAAATTTTGGTGGCTGTGAATTTTTAGTATTCAATGATTTTAGGAAGTGAAGGTGTTAGTTTTATGTAAGATAGCGCTTCCACAAAAGAATTGATTTTTTGAAAAAAATAAAGAAGTCGAAAAATTTTAATTGGTAACAAAAAAAGCCCAAAATTCTGAACTATAAAGAATCCCAAAATCTGATTTTCGAGATGCTAACTTAATGGATCTACAAAATCTCTCATGGCACAAGAAGAAATAACTGTTTTCTAAAACAAAAAATGTGCCCGCAGCGCGGGCATATTCTCATCGCGCGGTGGGTGCGCGGCTCGCAGATTTGAGCGCACCTAGAGCGCGCGACTTTTGGTTCTCGCGCTTCAAGCTCGATAATATTTTTATATCGCGCTTTGCGCTCGATACTATGTTTTCCTCGCGCTACGCACTCGGTCTTTGTACTACCACCACATTTGTGAACAGACCTTTTAAAATTGAAGGTCAAATCAGCGAAAACTGTAATTTTGTGATAGTGAATTTTCATTCCTAAAGCTCCTTCAGCTTTAGCGAAGACGTTTTCATCACGTATCTCGTGCTTCGCACTCGATTTTGTCAACAATACGAACTTTTCTAAATTATTTATTTATTTACTTCAATATTTCTTCCCTTTTTTGCATTGAATTTTACTTTTAGCTTCCTTGAAAAATGTATCATTTCAATGAAATATTATTATTACAATTCATAATATGCATTGGTATTGAAACAGACATATT